>JAOTAV010011039.1:0-56387 GCA_026546445.1 Cyclargus thomasi | reverse complement strand
AACCCGGGGGACCCATGATGGGTTTCCCCTGCGCATCAAAAAAAAAAAAAAAAAAAAAAAAGGTAGCTCCCGGCTCTGGGGTCTCGGGTTGCTTCGATAAGCTTTTTAGATATCTCACTAAAGAGCTTATGTGCTCCCGGACCCCAAGTGCCTAGGGTTTCCACCCCACATGGTTCAAACATGGGATTTCCGCAGAGGTTTTCGTATTCGCGCCGTTTCAGGTTCTCCGCCTGGTTTGCGGCTGCGCCTGCACAGCTTGAGGTGCCCTGTACATGGAATGGGGCGAGTGTGTCGACATAAGTCGCATCCCACACAAGGACCTGTCCAAGACTTCAGGGGACCAGAGTCATGCCATCGGGTCTCTTGCCATCGTCGCGCGCCAAACCAGAGGGCTCCAGTGTAGCTGGCACTCCGGCAGTGACAAGAGACCGACGGATGAGGTCATTGAGGTTGTGATGCCGCGAAAAAAGTCCTGCGCTACGCGCGCAGCACAAGCCATGGTGACCGTAGCTGTCCACACGTGCGCCGCAATCGAATCGATTATTTGATACAGATTTAGTTGAAAAGATGAAGAGTAACGTAGGCTACTTTTGTTCTTAGGAAAAAAAATCCTAAGCGAGATTTTCAAGGTACGAGCAAAACCCAATCAAATCATTTATCAATTGCACACTAGCTTGGGTATATCAAAATCTTCATTAAATTCTAGTTCGGTAACGTAACGTAGACAAGCAGTGGTAAGGCGTATTCCCTTTTCAAAAGTTTCTTAGTTAAGATTGCAATTTACAAGTCCATAGGAATAAAGCAAAGTTTCAACATAGCATACCTCTGGCCATATTACACGATGGTTGCCATTTGTGACTATACGAAAAATGTTTTGGCATATACGAGGAAACCTGACGGACTGACCACAGGCCGATCTGACTGAACGGAATGACCACAGGCCAAACTGGCTGGTTTTTTTTGTGAACTTGTAAGTCCACTTAGACTAGGACAGCTTTTACTTGAATTTCTGCCAACGATTAAGCGGGACAAAAATCTAGGTCACCTATCTGTAATTCCCCATAGATGGTCCCCGAACACCCTCGTAGAAATACGAGTGGATGGTGGGCCAAAGGATGGGAGGCCCTAGATCAGATCGCGTCAGTCCGAAAAGATATATTTGCTTTCGGATCCATTGGAGATTGTAAACTTTACTATTATCATTTTCATAAGTCCATTCATCCATATAATAAATGAAAAAGTGTGTGTTCATATGCCTGATACCTCTTCATGTCCAAATCGCTGAAAGGTTTCTTTTTAACATATTGATGTTAAGTAGCTTTTCATCAGCCAGGGTCATACTACAATGACTATGACTATCACACATATTTAAGTATGTCACAAAATTAATTAGGAGTCTGTATCTTGAAAGGATTTTGCTGAAATTTGGCATAGAGATACGTACTTTGGGTTCTGGGGAAGGAAATAGGATGCCTATTATCTAGGACAATACTACGGAGCGGCACGATAAACGAATTTCGGCGCAACGGAGTAGCAGGCGGTGCCTAGTCATCAATATAATTTCTGAGAAAACTCTTAGAAAATTCTTCGAATACATAACGAATAGAATCTCCATTACGTAATATATCGATTATCGAGTAATGTGTGCCATCGGAAAGTTGGTGTAGGGCAGAAGGGCCGGGGAAAGTGGTTTGGCCGGTCGCGAATGTATACTCGTTTGTATTTTGGATGCTAGTTGCCGGTTGTCCTTAGAAAGAGTGTATTTCAGAAAAGGTCTTCTCTTACCATCTCCTCAGAGTTGAGAGGTCTTAAATGACTAGTTAACTATAATCTCATCAGATTACTTATCATTAAATGTTTCTTCTTTATGAATTTTTTTTTTATTATGAATTTGACAGAGGTCTCTTGAAATCCCTAAGTGCTGCCATTAGGCTCTCATATTTTATTATTATTCCGCAGAAGAAATAATTTATGTTTCAGAATATTTTTAGTAACCTACTAATAAATGATAAAATTGGGAACGTAACACTAATAGGTTTCACCACTCGTGATAAGTGTTGGTAAGGCTATCCAATGTGGCGGAGCCTTTAAGGCACTTATCAGGAACTGTTAAAACATACCCTAAATCTCGCTGTCTGAGGATTCGTCTGTTTATCGAATTTTCCAGTTTAGACTATCGTTCTCTTTTACACGTTTCCAAACTACCGGCGACCAAAACGGAGAGCGGTTTTAACGATAAGATTTCCGCATTTTTCCGTTCATCCGTCGTAAGTAGAAAGTGGTGAAAAGGTCTCATGTGAGGTTATCTGACACGGTGGTGTTTGTTACTGGTGGTGGTGTCACGTTCGCTATTTCACTACCACGGCGCTCAGAGCAGGAGAACCGTGAAGAGAAACCTTGAGAAAAAGTGTTTCAATACATACATACTTCCATACTGCTATATTTTACTAATATGGCACACCAAAACAGGCTATCCCCATACCTACTTGTGTGTGTCTGTATGTCCTTCACACCCAGCGAGTACCGGCGAAAGACATAAGGCATTTTTTAACTCGGAAATAATTACGATTCCCGCGCTATTAACGGTTTTGGGTGTCTAGAGTTGCGGGCGTCATCACTAGCCAAATGACACTTATTCAGTCAAATTATTGTAACGGAGCATTTCGGCCAATCATAGCGAGCCAGCCACGCCAGCCAGTTGCAAGCCAGCCACCCAGCCAATGGCAAGCCAGCCAACCATCCCCACCACGGCCAAAGCCAATTAAAGCCGGTGGGGGGGCAAGCATCGAAAATATAACCAATAGAGAAGTAAAGTGAGCCATCCGTGTCCGAAACTTATCAGTGTTTTGGCATTGATAAACTAACCGCCAACCAATTAAAGCTCGCACTAAAACAGTACGCACCAATGAGAGACCCGTGTGTACGTACCCCGATACTTCCGACCAATCAGAGCGCTTTTTTTTTCCGAACCAAACTAATAGCATTTCCGCTCTTTTGTTCTATGCTCGATAAGGGCAAGCCATACAAGCCCGGTGCTCGCTCAGTTTTGCTGATTTTGATATCTAGCCAAATAGATAATCAACTGTGTCCGATCATTTTGTAAAGTGCAAATAAGATGCTTGCGATGAATCAATAGATGAATTTAAATTTATTCCCGTGGCGCTTCCCCGTTAGTTCTTTGACTTTCAGTCATTGCAACTTTGTGCTGTCTCCCGCTTTGTATGGGGATCTGGTCACACTAACATCGTGCAATCTCTTGTCCACGACCGCCGTCTTAGGGTGGTTGTCAGTTGACGGTTTAAACGGTTTAAAAAAAATGGATATACCCACCCATTTAAACGGACGGTTTAAAAAACATGGATATACCCATCCCACCCCAGGAGCTGAATATACGGAAAATTTTCACGGAGTCAACATTACTAGGGAAATCTATGCCTAAAAGTGTACTTATCAAAATTGTAATATAAAGAGACGTAGTGTGCACAGAAATATAATGCTATAAAGTAATACGTGAAGTATTTTACCAAGTCGGACACTTCAATCATCATGGGACAACATTTTGTAAGTAGTTCTGTCTGTACTAAGACCTACGCTTTTCCTACTACGACAAGAATTTCCAACAGTATCCACGAAAGCTACTATGTTATCGGTAACCTGAAACATCGTATCTGTTAACACGTAATTAATTAACATAACGAGTTCGTGCTTAAGTACTTACTTCTACACAACTCTCGCCGGCTCAGCACTAGTTTTTGGGAAAACAGCTGGCTTTTCTTTATGATATTTAGGGGGCAAACGAGCAGACGGGTTACCTGATGGAAAGCTACTGCCGTCGCCCATGGACTCTCGTGACATCCGAAGAGTCGTAAGTGCGTTGCCGACCTTCATGAGGGAATGGGAATAGGCATACGTGGATTAGGGAAGTTGGGCCTGGAAATGGGTTAGGCTGATTCACGATTTCCATTTGACTTGGATTCGGAAAATGTTAGTTTATTATTAGAGGCAGTCGAGCAAACGGTCAGCTGAGGTAAAGCTACAAGTTTTTAGCTTTGAGCAAGCTTAAGAACACTGTTAATTATTGTAAAACTAGTTGGTGCAAAAATTTGTATATCACGCGGGAACCGTACATTTTCTCGGTATAAAAAGTATCCTAGATGTTGCACAGACCTAATAGCTATTAAACAAAAAAAGATTTATTCAAATTCGTCCAGTAGAGTTCCTGAGATTAGCGCGTACAAACAGACAACTTTTTTTTGTCGATCTGTGTTCTATTACTGTTCCTTAGCATCCCCATATTGATAATTTTGTAAAAATATTAAATGCACAGACACTCCAATTTTACTATTTTATTATATGTATATAGATATATAGATGCAAGGCACCTAATCAGTAAGCATATACAATAGGCCACATACATGCACGGGACGGGAATTTTGCGTATTTTGTTTTCCTGTTCCGGAATTTTTTTCGAAATTTCGTCTCGGATTGGAGACCTAACCTCTGATTCAACGGAATCAACTGGGTCCGGGATCCCGCGTTACAAATTGTCCAAACGTCCAGGAAACGATCAGCCTGGCTCTGGCAGCCCTACGTACTTAGTTTAATTCAAAAAAGTGATTGTATAAGAAATCATCACGAAACAATGACCAAAAAAAAGGGCACGTGAAAAAAAAATAATTGGTTTTTTGCAACTTAAGCTACAAAACATAATCCATTGCTCTGGTGACTGTCGGAGAGCAATAGGAAATGACGTAAGAGGTATGTGGAGCACAATGTTTCGACAGTATGGCTCAATGGGTGGGGTATTGGGTTTGTTTCCCGCAAATATACGAGAGCTAATCTTACTTATATAATGCGAATGTTTGTGAGTTTGTGACTTTGTTTTTTTTATAATGATAATTTAAGGGAGCAAGCGAACGGACGGGTTATCTGATGAAAAGCAACTAACGTTGCCCATAAACACACGTGACATCCGAAGAGGTGCAAGTGCGTTGCTGGCCTTTGAGGGAATTGGGAATAGGAAAAGGGGATTAGGGAAGAAACACAGCACAACCCCACGCCGCCAGTTTTCTGTGAGGCCGTGGTATCACTCCGGTCGAGCCGGTCCATGCGTGCCGAAGCATGGGTCTCCCAATAAGCATCCGTTTTTTGAACTTGAGATAGAAAATGTCTCATTGGTACACGCCTCCACCCGAGTTGGAACTCTCTGAACACCCTCTGAAGCCCAAACCAAAGGTCTTAGTCACTAGACCACGGACGCGCTTTGAATGTTCGTTGCTTCTTCACGCGGAAACGGCTGGAGCAATTTTGATGAGCTGGTATTCTGGATTAACTACATTTTTCGTGGTGCACAGCTAGTATTTTATAATATTCAAAGTGTAGATGCTACTACCGTTATAAACTACTTGCTCTTGCCCGTGACTTCGCTCGTGTGAAATTTAAAAATCACGTAACATACAAATGTTTTTTGTAAGCTGCTTTAGAAACATGATGTTGTTCCGAGACCAGAAGTAGCCCATGTTACTCCATCCTTTCAAATACGCTATGCAAAAATTAATTCGCCCGGTTGCTTCGTTTGGGCCTGGAGGATGGATAAACAAACAAACACACATTCTTATTTATAACTACCTGACCCGGCAAACGTTGTTTTGCCATATAAATAATTTAGGGGGATGAAAAATAGATGTTGGCCGATTCTCATATAGATACCGGAGAAGCACAAAAAATTCCATCAAAATGTATCAAGCCGTATCACAACTTCGTATCATAGTATAACGTGTAGAGACTACGAACGCATGTAACTCTTCATGTTGCAAGTGTCCACGGTGTTAAATTTCCATCAGGTGATCCGTTGGCTTGTTTGTTTTCCAAATTGTCCACTTCCTTAAGCATAAGAAACTTTTCCACTTTTTTAGGCACAATTTTGAACAACTTCCGATGAACGATATTAGAGCTTAAAAATATAATTGACCAAAATAACAGAAATGGCGTTATGACACGCTCTGTTTGCTCTATCCCATGGTCTATGGTCAAAATGGCGGCAGGTCAACGAACCGCGGCGGCGGCAAAAATTAACATTCTCCATATACGTCGATATTGCTTTGAACTAGATTCACGAAATGGGAGAACGGGGACCGTACAAATACCGATGTGTTACAATATTTTTAACTTCTCCCGCATTTTTCTCTGGGTCGTTACTGATCTTACGAGGCTTTCAAAACAATTAAAAATTTACAGAAGGATATTATTCTCAGGAATGTTTTCATGACAACATTGTAAATAAGAGGGCAAAGAATAAACGGGTTACGTGATGGAAAGCAACGACTTTCACCCATGGACACTTGCAACATCAGAAGAGTCCACAGAATCCACCCTATCACAGATCCATCAGCGACCCGACTTATATTTCAAATACATAATTGCAGTATGTTGCATAAACTACTCAAAAGTGATGTCAATTGGCCATACACCTACCTCGTCCCTTTCAAAATGTATATCTAGTTTTAGGTCATCGTGCATTCCTCGTGTAATATAAACATTCGGCGTTTATACCCCGAGGTGGTACCCCATATAGTGCACACGACCTCAAAAGCCTAATGAGCTTGTCCATAAATTAACAGCTGCAAGGTCGCTTCACGCACGAGCTTTAGCTTAGACATGACTTTTGTTGGTTTTGTGGTTATGGCTGGGGTTAACGGTGAGATTTAAAATGTCTTACGATTTTTTTTCTATTTTATCTTAAATGCCTCCTCTTCATTAAAATCCTCTTCATTAAAATTACTGAAAACTTTGCACTAAGTGATTCGGACAGAAATTCGTTTCTGCGAACCTAGCATAGTGACCGAGAAAGTGTTTCTTTCTGCAACAAGATAGACAAAGTGACGTTGAAGTGTTTGATGCACAAATAAAATCTGTCAGTTTATACCAACAATCTGTCAGTTTGTCTGTATTTCGTGTGTGTATTGATGCTATTCTAGCCCTGCTGGTACAGGAACACAACGTCTTCAGACAAAGACTAGCCTGTCCTTTACAGGGTCTTAAAGTATCCCCTTTATATCAAAATCAGCACCTCGTTTTAACTTGACGTATCAGACAGACGACCGCACATAAAATATGAGTGTGACTAAATATTAGAACCTATAGATTTACCTAGCTAAACCTATAAGTCTGCTTTTGGACTTGTCTCATTTTCTGTGTCTACGTAGGCTTCCCTTATGAGGTATGAGCGTCTAAAGTGTAGTTGTGAAGCTAGGATAGCTATTGTTCCCTTCATTTAGGGTGGTAAGAGTATACTGCAGTGTGCGAGAGAGACAGGACGAAGGATAGATGAGAGGAGATGAGATAGACATGTCTGGGATAAGACGCATTGCGTAAAATTTTTTAACCATACTATTTTTTATTGTTATTTACGCATATTTAAAAAAATACTTAACTAACTTTGTCTTTGGATTTTTAACGAATTTAATAATGTTATTCCATTTAATCATTTAACTGAATACAAACAGTAACTTGCTGAAAAGTTTGCTTAAGATCTTTCTTCGATTAACTTTTCTGGAATAAACTAGGAATAACAATTAAATTCTGTTTCAAAGAATATGGGTCTCAAAGAGCATCCTCTACGTATACTTAATTTAACTAGGGGTCACCATGAGGTCGAAATTCGACTATAAATATTTAAGTCCATCGTGTAGGGGAGCGTTAAAAAAACTACAATCTATTTTTATTTTAATCACAGACATTTCGGCATAAAGGTCTCGTTACTAGGCCATTCAATTTAATTCAAAAAAATCAAACTTCAACCATAGACAAAAGAGTATTTCGTGTATGATTGTCGTGTCATGTTATAGTGTGCGTAGCGTATAAGCATATTTAAAAAATATATTGGTATTCCACACTCCTCCATATCAATTACAACTGGGAGAAATTTCCTCCTTTTATATCTTCCTTAAAACGGGGTACGAAGTTTTCCGCTCACGTATAGCATACTATATAGGTGACGGAGACACTCACTATGGATGGCTTATAAAAATTTAGCATTCAACAAAGTTTAGCGTCGTGTCTTTGGTTTGGACCGTAGCAAACAAACTATATTTCTGTTGACCACTCCGTAATATGAGAATGGCAACATCAGACGACAGTCCGGTTTCCCTGGGCTATAAAGATAGTATCAATGTTTGCTCAGTAGGTCGATGGGTAAGGCTATCTGGCATTCCTATAAGGTTAGCACTAGCGTAATTTTAGACCTGTCAGATGCTGTTTAAACAGTATTCAAATTGCTGTACGGCATATTATTTCTACCGTAAATATGAGTAGAAACGATTTAGAAATTGTATATCTTACAAGAAGAGCATAGTGGAATACATAACCGTGTAAATATTATAAATGAGAAATTATGTTCGGTTATTTGTTTGTTCTGTTTTTCACGCCCTAACGAAGCTCTAACCAATCGACTCGAGTTTTGGCATAGACTTAGTTGAAAGGTTGAAGAAGGCTCCGTGACGAGAATCACGGAAATTGTACGCGAACGTAGCCGCTACCTAGATATGAACATATACTGCTTGCGTTTAAAACTAAGTAGGCACAAGCCTAGTAAGGAAAATAATACATGTTATGGCAAAAAAAGTAAAAATAATAAGTGTTGAAATAATATTAAGCTTAACTTGAACAATGATTACAATACCAGAAGCAAGGTGTAATTTTATCAACGTGTTTTTGTAAGTGCTCATAATTACTTACGAAATATATTTAGATGCTGCTGCTGGTCGTAAAATGAAATCCCTCCAGAAAGTGTTTATTTTTTTTTTAAAGTGTTTAGTTGTTTTTTGTTAGCTTAAAAAGAAATCATGAACATTCTCGTCAGCTTTTAAGTATACGTTCGTCCGCAGGTTCGCTCGCGATTGGAAGCATTATTAACTTCCAAGTTCAAACACCATGTTTTCATAAGTTCTACGCCGAGGGATTATAACTCTTGGGGTAGAACTTAGCGGATGACTATGTGCCGTAATATCTACTAGCATGCTACACTTTAACCCGATCCGTCCAGTTGTTTGAGCTGTGCGATGTTTGATCTCTAGGTCAGTTATTAGGTCCTAAGTACCAAGGAAAGTGAAGTCGTCAAGATAAAAATAAATCCTTTTAGGATGACGTTTTTCGGCTCCGCAAGTAAAGTGCTTTTAAAGTTAAATTAAGACCATAACGAAAGTAACAATATGGTACAATTATCTATTCACAGTTACTACACAATCATCTATTGCGTTATCGATGTACCCTACCACGCGGTGATAAAGTTAAAATTAGATTAACTAATAGATAACAAAATCAATACGTAATACAGGTAGTCGATAATGTCAAGCTGTTCGGTCACCTGATAGTTACAAAACCGGACACTTGGGAGACGAGGAATTCAACTTATGAAGTGTAAATGTGTAATTTGACTTTGGAGACATATCATATGGCTTTAATCTTGGCTTTAATGAAAACTGATGTATTTCGAAGGCTAAAATTAATCCAGTAAACCATGAGTACGAAGCAATAGTATTTATATATACTATGGCAATTTTGATTATGCAAGTGTAACATCTTATGGTAAAGACTCAGACAGGTTTTGTGCATATTAGAGCAATTTGAAAATTTTTAAGGGTTGTCTTAGGACAAGTTTTAATAGTTTTAATAATTTGTATTAATACCTTAAAGCGTATTTTTCAGGTGCGTTCGGGCTAGTATCAATGGTGTTTGCTTATATACTTGCATTCAAAAGTATAAACGTCAAAATAAGAAGGCGAGTTAAACGGTTCACAGATCCTAACAAGACCTGAATAGTTTAATAACGAAATTCCGTCTAAACAGCACTGCTTAAAATAAAGTTGTGGAGAACTGACATTTATGCCAGACGCATAAGAACCACTCCCGAAGCTTCTAAGGTAAAATAACTACTAATAGAAGAGTAGACAGCGGTAGACGCATTGCGACCATTCTAAGCCCTTTTAGACGTGTCTGAGCCATACGTGGTTGAAATTATAATTGTTGTCTGGTAGATAATTGCACGAACAGTTAGTGTTATTTTTAGTTAACCTCATATTTTAAGACTTATGAAGAAAGCGGTATTTATGTTATGGTACGATAATTAAATAAGTAGTATTAACGAAGAACTTCAAAATGGCGGACAGCAATAAGATGTGATAATCGGTATGGAATAAAAAGAAAACTAAATCTTATGCCTTTACTATCCTTATCTAAAATCTTACATCGATGTCCGATCGTTATAAATACCAATTTGATACCAATCATTAGCAGTTTCGATTTAGACATAGATTTTGATAAGCGTTACCACACCCACATAATACTAGATGGAAATAATGGCTTCTGTGTTTGTAATGGTATGTTTAAAGACATTAAACCATTTTTATAAATCGTTTTGTACCTATAATCAGCTGTATAAAATTTTAAAATATTTTTCTACTAAATTAGTCTTAAAAACAAAAGCTCTCATTGATACCTATTATTTTAAATGTTTAAGTTTAAATTTAGCGCAGAACATGGCGGTTACAACTTGGATTGCTTTAAAATGTTATTAGTGGGTAGGTTACTTTGTCAGAATGTATTTTGTTGCAACTTGCTTCCTAATGTAACTAACGGATCTACACATTTCTAGAGCAGTTCTAGAGATAACTAACGCCGTACTAATAAAGTATTACGAAATATCCCGCATACATTTGATACAACATTGTAATACGATAAGGATTGTTGTTAAAGATAAAATTTATGTTCTTGTAAAATTAAATTCTATTACTTTTACAAATTACTACTTTGAGATTTCCGCCCGTAGATCGGAAAGTAGAAGTGAGTCACGAATTCCGGGACAGTCACAAAAAGTTTCAAATAAGCTTATATTACATACATTATAACGATCTAAAAATTTCATGTTCCCTCAAAATAAAATAGAATGAATTTCAAATAACACAAACATTAACATTTTACGTAAAGGAGGTCCTAGAATACTACCTTGTGTGACCCCCCTTGTTTAAGCCATACGAGCGTCACGGATTAGGTTTCGGTGTTCTAAATTATGGTAGAAGTAAAATGTAAATCGGCTTGGCCCCAATCTGCATTTGGATTTACCTGTTAGTGTGTATATAATATACATATACCTAGAATTCCTTACCTAATGCCACTTTAACGGCATATTTTTCTACAATAGATCCTTTAACTCTTTCCGTAAAGTAAATACTCATTGAAATGAAATCCGTGGTCTGGATTTATTCTAGCTTTTATTAGCGCCTTTCGTAGTGTTAGTACCATGATGACATGCAATATTCTGAAACGCTCATTTGTATCGCAAAATAATGACAAGTTATAATGGCTTGGACTATTAGAGGTTTATTTATGAGTCCCATTGTTGCGGTGAGGAATTAAAGGGCTCAGCCCTACCCATCTACATAATCACCAGCGTGGGTTGGGTTCTGTACTTTTTTCATCTGTTTTATATGTGCATTCGTCACCTGCTTATAACTCATTCACGATATAATATAACGTAGCGTTATTGTCTGTAAATACGGCTTTTGATAAAAATATTCCTAAACTGTTGTTACTTTTAGGTTTGTTGTAATAGTATTAAATTTACTTCAAAATTTTAATTTTGAGGTTAAATTTCATCTTTGCTACTTCATTTCATGTCATCCAGCATCTTTCAAGAGATACTCGAGCAAGCTTTAAAATACTGGAAAGTTCTTAAAATTTTTCCTTCTTTCCATATACACCCAAGGTTTAAAGACTTTATATAGGAATTCTTTTGGCGAGATGATAACAGAAATACTTTCACGATTTCAGTTGAACTCGTGACCTCTTTCGTGTGAGTAATACTCAAAAACACGTTCAACGCCAATTTAGCGCACGCTAACAACAACGCAAACAATGCACAAAAGGAGCTCTTGTCGTTGGGATTCGTTTGTATTGGATGAGTTTCACCCAACGTCCATAGGAAAATTATGTTTTTACGAATTCGTTATTTGCTTGCTTCGGCCCCTTGGTGATTTATCCTACGGGAGCATTTGATTAGTATAAAAAGTATCCTATAATCTAATTTATCCAATACCCTTTTTACATTTTTGAAACGAATAACAGGATTGGTAGGATCAATTTTGACACTCTACATTCCTAAAGCCTAAGCTGACTATCACATTTGCGCTTGAGGTTTTCGCAAGGCCTTGGTAAATATCGACCTATTCATAGCACAGCTCTTGTTGGAAATCGTAACTTACTACCACGCAGATAAGTTTCAAATTGTGTTTTCTTTGCCTGATGAGCGTTCGACCCTAATACCCACGACCCACTTGTGACTAGATTAAGTTTTTCTTGAATAAGGTAATGTATAGCATGTTTTTGTCGTTGCTTGTTATGTACACAGCGAGAAAGCGACAATGGCTGTGACTGATGCGATATGCCTGAATGGGGTTTCAAGGGTGACGCATTTGGTAAAGAGGAAGAACATTTTTATTAACATACAAACTAATAAACAGATCTTGGAATGTAATTACCGTGGAAATTCGGTACATTTAAAAAGTTGCCGGACATTTAAAAGGGTATTCGCCCTCTTCTTAAAGGTTTGCAGGTCCTGTTTGTCTAGAAATATTGCTGACGAGAGTTCCTTCCAGTTTTACTGTGCGTGGAAGAAAAAAAGGCGTTATAATGACGATTCAACTCAACAGAACGGAGTCATGTGGCTTTGCGCTAACAGTAATGTCAAGGACGTAATATCTTAAGAGTTCAAATATGAATCATCTTAACTTTAGAAGGTAAGTATCAAAATAATAAAAAAGTGTCGTGCTGAGGACGGAGACAAATATTTTTGAGCTTACATCATAATAACCTTTGAATTTTTAGCAGGACATTTGCATAAACTTTTTTTTTTGTTGCGACCGAGAAAAACATTCCAAAGCAAGTAAATGTTTAAAAATAACTTTAAGATGACAGCCATAAAATATTGCAGCAAAGAATATGTTTATATCTGACATTTTTTATATCTTAGTATATTCGGAACACGGGAACATTTAAAATGAACATTATTTCCTTCTTTAGCTGTAAAATAGCATTTAGGAGGATGTGTGCTCGTGCCTACATTATCTTTAGTACTTATTTTGAATAAAAATATTTTGATTTGATTTCACTAGTACTCTACTGATTCCTAGAGCCTACAAAAAAACAAATAGAGAACGCTAATTGTTCCCTTTCTACGGCTGATTTACTTTATCCAGCAAGCTAAGGCAATACTCACAGATGATGGTAGATCATAGGAATACGAAAGAATAGAAAAACTGTCGGTTTTTTAGGATACACTAACACAATAGGGATGTCAGCTAGGTCAAAAATTCGTAAATTTTTAAATAAAATTAATATATAATGTTAATAAATAAGTATCTCCCAGCGTGGAGCGTTTTAGGAAGGTGAATTTAATGTGATTTTCAAACTGCCATATCTTCAACACAATTTACACTATCGGCGTCATTCTTTTAGCAATATCTTTCTATTCTAGGGACGTCTTTTATAACCAATAATAATAACAAAATAGTCTCCTAGCCTATTCTTCAGTGGCCATCATAAGCATGCAGGAGGCTAAACCAAGACCCCTGCTTGTGTTTTAAACTCGTGATACACATTCTCAATACTCTATCACTGTCCTCAACTCTTGTATAGTGAATGGATATAGCAGGCCAGTGGCCGGTCACTGCCTATTGACAACGACACGGCCCGTGCTGCCCAAGCCGCGTGACAATCACAATACGAGGTTTTTTCATCAGTGTAATTGAATATTTCGGATGGAATCCTTTGAAGGTATCGTTTTGCAGGGTGTTAAATAACGCTCGTTATCATGGACCAGCTTCATGGCAAAAACAGATATCCAGACACCAAAAAAAAAACTGTATACAGGATGTAACAAATTAAGCGATAACACTTTGTGCGATAGGTTGAAAGAGGCGATATAGGATAGATATATCTATTTTAGAACTAGTAGTGAAGAAAGAAGTTTTTTGACGTGTCTGTATGTTTGTAACGGTGTTGTAAGTTTCACACGTATTGATTGGTACAATATTTTGCATGTCTAGTTACTTTCATTCGCATTAGAAAATCTAGGACAGGATATGGAGAGAGACAAGAAGACACCAACATGTTGAAGGTTTGGGTCGGAACTAATTCACTGGCGATGACTCAGATTTCTGCATAGTTTTACACTTGCACGAATCCGACACTGGTCGCCAATATAACTTGCAGCCAGCGCTGTATTAATATTTGACTTATCCTTTTTATTGGTCTTTGGCCCGCCACACATTCCCTCTACTGTATCTCCTGTATCGTCGCCAGGATCGAAATCGATGCCCATTAACGAATTTCTATCTACTTTGAAATTATCTCTGAGAGCCTGAGAGATACGCTAAAGAGCTGTCATGGAACCCGCAACGAAATGAATTAAAAAGCAAGAATTAAAATATAGGTACTTGGGTTGTGTCAATAGATCGCCCTTCGGTTTTTCTAAACTAGTGACCTCCGTTGGTTGGTCTTAATGACTGGCACCAGCTTAACTGGCTTTGAACAATTCTGCTTTAGACTTGAAAATTTCTCTTAGACGTGACCAAGATGTTCTGACCGTGACAAGTTCTTGACACTGAAATAAGCCTATTTGTATATCCACATGTATTTCTACTATTTACAAATTGGCTTCTCTTGTAAATTGGCTTACTGTTACATCTTTATCATAGGCATAAGAAATTGTAAGTCGTATTAAATTGTCTTTTCATGAGGTGACTTCTGTTCATTTATTTTAATCAAAAAGTAACCCGCACTATCATTATTCTAATGCAAGTGACGAAATGTCTTAATAGAAAATAAACATCCTTAAACCGAAACAGGAACTAGAAAAATCTATTTGACTATTGCTTGTCTTTAAGAAGGTTAAAAGGTTCATTTACCGCAGAACGCTGTACTCATCAATCAGTTACACACGGTTTAAAACTAAGACCAGGGTGATCAAAATATTCTTACCAACTTGTGAAACTTAAGGTAGGTTCCCAAAGAACGTGGCTCTTACCTGAAACAATATGGAGTAAAAATTAGCAACAATTTTAACTAAATATAATACGGTAGTTTACTGACTGTTTTAAGAGCCCATAGCTGCAGCATTTTTCACATGTCTCGTTCTTACGCCACAGCTTAATATGTTTTATAGGCATCCGGTTCACCTTGTCATCTTTTCCGAGGTCCGTCATCTGGTACCCTCTAAATGACGGCATAACTTTAATTTCTTTTTTGGATATTAAGGGGACAAGCGAGCATACGGGTTACGTGATGGAAAGCAACTGGCATTGCCGATTGACACTCGTGACAACCACCAAAGAGTCGCAAGTGTGTTGCCGCTTAAGAAAATTGGGCCACCGGTAAACTCACTCGCTGAACGAAACTCAGTACAACGCCGTTTCACGCCAGTTTTCTGTGGGGTCGTGGTATCACTCCGGTCGAACCGGCCCATTCGTGTCGAAGCATGACTCTCCCTCGGAAACGAGCATCTGTATTATGTACTTGAGACCGGAAAATGTCTCATTGTTACACGCCTCCACCGGGGTTTGAACCTGCACCCTCTCGAATGCAAACCAAAGGTCTTACCCACTAGGCTACTAACGCTCCTAAATGAATGACGGATGGGTCAAAAGTCAAAACATCGCGCTTAACACAGGCAAGGTCTGACTCAGCCCTATTCCAAAATAAGAACCAACTGGAAACCATCAGAGCAGTTAAACCGACGTATAAATTACTGGAATAGTCGTGTTTGTATGTTAGGATGTTTACGCCGGCCCAAACAAACTCGAAGATCAATGCCCCGGCTATAAACAGCTGGAACATCCATCCTCCTCCTCCATCTTAAGGAAAGTGCAAGGCTGTTGATAAAATTGATCGACAATTTTTACACCCATAGAGTCAGTTCGGATTGTGCATATTATGAAGAAATCGCTTGCGCCTTTAATTGATAAGAAGACCACCATATATACCAATATTATAAATGCGAAAGTGTGTCTGTATGTTACCTCTCCATAATACGCAAATTTTGACGCAACGGCGCTGTATCAACTGTGGGTGTCATCTAGGTATCAATATAGGGAAAGACTCACGTAGTTGGCTGTTGAACTTAGGAAGATAGACCTGGGGTCTGATTCTTAAGCTTCGAACATCATTTCAATTATAGGCTGTCATAGAATTAGGCCTAGACTGGACTCAAACATGCTTATTACCTGTGCGACTAGGCACATGACCTTGACAAAGACATCTTGATAAATCATGTAAAAACACATGACAAAATGTTCAAAAGCAGCAAAAGAAAACTAGCCAATAGTTACCGATACAAGCATCGTTTTAGCTAGTTTACTGTTGCTATTTTTGGACATTTTGCTATGTTTTTTCACATTTTTTTTTAATGATATTCAGGGGGCAAGCGAGCAGACGGGTTACCTGATGGAAAGCAACTGCCGTCGCCCATGGACACTAGTGACATTCGAAGAGTCGCAAGTGCGTGATGGAATATGGAATGGGAATAGGGATAGGGGGTTAGGGAAGTTGGGCCACCGGTAAACTCACTCACTGAACGAAATACAGCACAACGCTGTTTCACGTCAGTTTTCTGTCCGGTCGAGCTGGCCCATTCGTGCCGAAGCATGGCTCTCCCACGGCAATGAGCATCCGTTTTATGTACTTGACATCTTCTAAAATTACTTTGTCAAGGTCATGTGCCTAGTTGAGTGGCACAGGTTAAATGTGCCATATACTAAGTTTTCATTCGAAATTCATCCTTTCAAATCAAAGTAGCTTTTTGGCATGCAAAATAACGAATGTACATTCTGCAACTGCGCAAATCGAAAACAAATTCCACAAAAACATACCCATTGCTTGTTTAACAACAGATGTTTCATTCATAACTTGAAATAGTTTATGTTTGGCGGCCGCCGCGCCGGTGTAAACATGCTAATTTCAACACAATGTAACTGTACACTATTTGAGCAGGCGTTAACGGAATTTTCATTGTGATGCAAAATCTATTTCTTTTGCAGAAGTCTTTTTAGGGTTCCGTACCCAAAGGGTAAAAACGGAAACCTATTACTAAAACTTCGATGTCTGTCTAGAGGGTGTATCTCAAGAACGATAATAACAAGAGAGTTAAAACTCTCTCAGAATATGTATTTCTGTTGCCGCTATAACAACAAATATTAAAAACGAAATAAATTAAGGGTGTGGCGGTACCCACATTAAGCGTAATAATCCTGCATCGCGCTATCGAAGTTCTCGAAACACGGCGGTATATATACGACATCTGAAATGTATCACGTGGGCTTAGCCGAGTATAACACCTCTCTCGGTCGGAAGATCTTCCTTTGGCCACCACGTTCATTCCCACAAGGGCCTGTTTCACCGTTTACTGATGATGTTTCTGTAAGGCTATCCACAACAATTTTTTATATTGACTAATTTTTCATACAATATCTGTCAAATAAAGTTGTGGATAGAGTATCTGTTAGCGGTGAAACAGGTCCTTTATGTTTAAAGGTGGCTAATACAATAAATATGTTTTTTGCTTTTTCGATTACTTAATAATAGATCGATAAATTCAAAGCGCTTGTCGTCAGCCGGGTGGCGCAATGGCTAGGACGCCTACTTAAGTTCGGAGTGGTCTGGGTATGATATCTTATTTTGATTTTTTAAACTTTTTTATAAATTTTAAACTTTTTTATCGGCGGAAAACTTTGTACCCCTTTTTACGAAAGACGCGTTGATGTAAAATAATGAAATTTCTTCCAGTTATAGTTGATAAGGAGGAGGAGCGTGGAAAACAATATTCTTTTTAAATATACTTTAATCTTGTAATTAATAAATAGAACGCTACGCATACTACAATATTTTTAACATGACACGATAATCATACACGAAATACCCTTTTGTTTATTTATGGTTAAGCTTATAAGGCAATTAAGTTTTTCATAATTTTTTTAATTCTATGATATTTTTTTCACCAAATTTAAGTCTACGATTGAATTGAAAATAGATTACATGACATTTACATAACAGGGCGACCTCTAGTCGGTAAAGATCAAGAAATCTGACGAAGTTATTACCTTGAGGGCTATCAGCGCCTAGATCTGATTAAAGACCAATTAAACTGCGAATGTAATTAGTATTGACAAGTTTTCGAATACCGCTTGTCGATGTCTGTCTGTTGTAGTTCATGGACACTTGCTGTGAGCTAGAAACAGAGTTGTTTGCTGTACAGCAATGCAGAAAGTACACGCATACGATAGATAATTCATATTTCATATTATAGCGAAAGTATAAACATACTTTCGCTATAATATAGAATATGGATACTTTAACTAGCTGTTACTCGAGACTACGTCCGAGTGAAACTTCATTAATTATCCCGTTTTTACAATATTTTTCTATTACTGCTCGGCTTCTATTGGTCGTTGCGTAATGTTATGTAGCCTTCCTCCATAAATGAACTTACCAACACGAAAATATTTTTTAATTCCGACCTCGTTCCTGAGACAAACGCGTTCAAACATACAAACCCTTCACCTTTATATTATTAGTATATATTAAATAGTGGCTTAATAAAAATAATAATAATTTATTTTAAACTCAAACATCCATAAAAAGTTAGTAATAAATGAGTGATAATTTTTCATTAGACTAAGTTAGTAGTGTTAGTGGATGTTACTGAAATCTGATGGTCGATGAAAAAAAGTTGATAAGCCATCATATTTAAGCCGTTAAACCGATTTTGATAAAATTTAGTATGGATGTTATAAAAATTCCCGTAAGTCAGCGAGGTTGTGGGCAGCTCAAACATGTCCAGTCGAAAAGCAATGAATTGTATGAACAATTCATCTCTTCTTTATTACAAACAAACATACAATTTTTGTCACTTATCCATTCTGTTTCGTGCCTCTGAACAATGCACGGTTCCCGTGGGAAATATGGATATGCTAGTCCCGAGGTTTAACCCATTACGACTTCCGAAAACTTAAACTGCCCGAGACACGTCCGCCAGTGATTAGCTTACCGACTAACGGTCCCTGACATAGTACACATATCATACAGTAATTTACATGAGTGTAATAAGCGGGTAACTAAAAATTTTAAATCCCGTGTATCCGCATAGATGGAAAATATTGAAGCCAGAAAAATGATTAAAGCCAATAAAAAAAAAAAAGTTCTATGCGTAGTAACATATATTGGCTAGATAAATATTAGGAGAGTTACAATATATGATGTTAAAATTACAGCAAAAAATGAGTAATTATTCAAGTGTTGTAAAATGTTAGTACCCGCTTTCGCTTCCATTTGCATTTCGACAGGTAGGTAATTTGAAAAGAGGAAGAATCATTTTGTCAATCAAGACTCCTTCACCGCTATTTCATAGAGTTGGTGTTCTTCTGAACATTACAAATGGAGACAGTTGTTTATACTTACCTGAGGTCACGGTAATTGACTAAGGCAGTATGAAGACTTTCTACCATCGAGCTTATAACTAATAGAGAAGTAACGCGAGCCATCCGCGTCCGGAACTTATCAGTGTTTTGGTACTGATAAATTAACCGTCATCCAACTAACGCTCGCACTAAAACTGTGCGCACCAATAAGAAACCTGTGTGTACGTACCCGGATACTTGCGACCGATCAGAGCGCAGTGGCTTTGTGCGGATTTTTTTCCGAACAAAACTAATAACATTTCCGATTTTTAGTTCTATGCTCGATGCCTTCTACTAAATATGATTATATTGTGGGTCTAGTGTGAATATTACTAACAACCTGATAACTTTGGAGGCTGCACTCGGCTGAGTAGGCAAATGGCACAGGACTTTCTCTAGCACCTAGTTCTATATCCCAATTGATTTTGTCGTGTAAACAAAGGCTTTATGCTGTAGCACGTGTTAATTTGAGCATAACATACTAAGCTTTTGCCAGTCGCTTCGTTCGCGTGGACAGCTACAGCTGTACAAAGTGGCGAGATTGACAAAAAAAATCAGTTTAACCTTAAAACTTCTCAAGTATTCTTTCATGTTTTTACGATGATCATTCTAAGCCGGTCCTAGGACGATTAAAGAAAACCCGCAAAGCAACATTGGACCATGATGTCTGGTTTACAAGTATTAAGTAAATAAGCAGGTAACTAAATTTTAAGTTATTAACTGCATGTAAACACAAAATTTAGAAGCAAGTCGCAAGTTAAGTCCCTTAAAATTAATTTAAAATTTAATTAACTACTTATCTACTTAATACGTGTAAACCAGACATGATGGACGACCATGATTGTCAGGAGTTCGATTCTCAAGCGTCATCGAAAGGCAGTAAGTGCAATCTGACTGCGGTATATTAACAGACATAAATAACTATGTGCCAGCGACCCAAATACCGACTACATCACACATCGACTGCCGGCTATCTAGGACTTATATGATGTCCTATTAATTACTAACTAGAGGTCGCCCTGTGGTCGAAATTTGGCATTAAATATTTAAATCGATCGTTTAGCGAACTATAAAAATATAATCTATCCTCAAAGGTCCTATTACCAGATCATTAAACTTTATTAAAAAATACGAGTACACAGACATCAACCATAAACAAAAGAGTATTCCGTGTATGATTATCGTGTCATATCAATGTCTGTATTTTAATTAAAGCATATTTTATAGTAATATTGGTATTCCACGCTCCTCCTCCATATCAACTATAACTGGGAGAAATTTCACGCTTTTACATCTACGCGTCTTCCTTAAAAAAGGGTACAAATTTTTCCGCTCGCGTATCAATATATACGAGTATCGTATGGATTACTACTTTTGATGGGGTACACACCTGGTAGGGTATAAGCTGACTTAGGGGTGGTTGCATCAACTCCTGGTAAGTGTCGGATAGTTAATCCGCAGCTTATATGACAAATCCTACATACTCATCTGCTAGATATGTTATGGATAAATACATCGGCGGCTATGGTATGAAGTGCGCCTAAGGTGGTAGTTAAAAAACGGGCCAAGATCAATAAATTAGAGAAACGTATTTCTGAAAGTTTTGAATGAATACATTGTACATTTCACTTTGGTAAATAAATTATTATATTTATTATTATTAGATATACTAGAATATTATATATTATTATTATTCGAAAAAGGGTCTAGCCGGATGTTGGTCGCGAAAACACATAAATCGTGTTTGTGCATCTAGGCAATATTAAAACATTCGATTCCCTTCTGGGGGGCGATTCGTCATATTCTATCCGGCCTAAACCTTTATATAAGAAAGCTATAAAAGAAGGCGATGGGATTCGAACCCGTGCATTCAAACTTACGCCGCCTCCACAGACCTGACGATTTATCGTGTCGTGGAAGGAAATACCAAAAACATATTTGTTGTACTAGAGGCCACCTTAAATATTTATTTTGTTTTTTTTTTATATTCGTTGTTATAGCGGCAATAGAAATAAATATTCTGTGAAAATTTGAACTCTCTATCTCTAACTATCACCGATTCTGAGAGCAACTTTTCAAAAATTAGAAATCCCCAAAATGAATATCTACTTTTGTATATCATCATTATAATTACCGTAATAGGTGGTAATAGGCTTAACCATAATATTACGTTAGGTTGTTGCAACACTAAACAGAGCGTGACCGACGTGTAATATTTACTAACATACATCAGAACAGTCAGATGTTCAGATTACAACCATCATCATAGTATCCACTGAAATGCCTTTAATTAAAGTGACAAGCGTCCCTTCAGCTGCCAAAAATCCACTGGCTCTTAAAGTTCTGCAGCCAGACTCACAAGGCGATTCCGCGCGGAAACAGAAACGTTCTCACGGAATTTCCTGCCACTTTATCGTAAGTTTCCGAAATCGGGAACGAATCCGCGCGAAATCGCGTCGTGAATCAGGGAGGCAGGTCAGGAACATTTTCCGATCTTAAGTACATAATACGGATGCTCAGTGGGAGAGCCAAGCTTCGGCACGAATAGGCCAGCTAAACCGGAGTGATACAACGGCCTCACAGAAAATTGGCGTGAAACGGCGTTGTGCCGTGTTTCGTTCGGTGAGTGAGTTTACCGGTAGCCCGACTTCCCTAATTCCCTAATCCTATTCCCTCATAAAGGCCGGCAACGACTCTTTTACGATTAAATGTTACGAGTGTCCATTGGCGACGCAATTGCTTTCGATCAGGTAACCTGTCTGCTCGCTTGCCCCCATATCATTAAAAAAAATATAGACATTTACAAACCGCGTGTTGAACGTCGATCTGCAGCGTCATAATAGAATTTAGTGAGCCCTGCACCTCATACGACATTATTATCACTTATATATGTCGTGTGCCACATCTCGATAGCATATCCATACCGTCGAGATGTGGCACAAGACAGGGCGAGGTGGTCTAATCTGGAGGAGGCCTTTACCCAAAAGGGGGTTCCTAAATTATTGTGTGAATATAATAAAATTACTAATTATTAATAATTTATAATTTAAAACTGTCAAATAATTATTGAAATTTATGTAAGTTGATTAAATTTAAAATATTATTGTATGAAGTAATGAATTTTAAAAATACATGTACTGTAATGTTTGGGAGCGAATAAAAGGCTTTTTTTTTATTTTATTTACTGTCGAGAGCGTAATCCCGCTTAAAAGGCCAGCAAAGAAACTGCAACCTAGTTGCATGTTAAAGTTGCAAGTGTCGATGAGCGACGCTAACTGCTTCCAATCAGGTAATCCGTTTGCTTCCCTGATTTTCTATAAAAAAGCCAAATTATGGCTAGCCATAACGTAAACGTCTTTATGTGCAGTGACAACAGCACTATGCCCATAACGTAACATTTGACCGTAAACGAGGTCGGACGTGTTACCATCTACGTGCCGCACGACGCAATCTCAACTCTACGCCCCCGACATAAGAGCTGTACAGAAACTGTGATATGCGACTAAACTGTTGTCCGTACGTGCGCCAACACGAATTCCTATAACGAGTCCACGTGACTCAACTCGTGTTACGATTTTGTCAACGTCTTGTAAGTTGTTTTAGAAGTTTGACTCAGCAAGATTTGGAGCAAAATATCAAATGTCCTTTACAAGGCGTACTTAAGCCTCCTTCCAGATTCTAATTTTGCCGTGGGAGAGCCATTTATTGAGCCGACCGGAGTGACACCACGGCCTCACAGAAAACTGGCGTGGAACGGCGTTGTGCTGTGTTTCGTTCAGTGAGTGAGTTTACCGGTGGCCCAACTTCCCTAACCCCCTATCCCTATTCTCTCAAAAATGGCCGGCATCGCATTAGCGACTCTTCGGGTGTCGCGAGTGTCCATAGGCGGCGACAGCTGCTTTCCATCAGGTAACCCGCCTGCTCGCTTGACCCCTAAATATAATGAAAAAAAAATTTAGTTTT
Organism: Cyclargus thomasi; assembly: GCA_026546445.1. NCBI lineage: Eukaryota > Metazoa > Arthropoda > Insecta > Lepidoptera > Lycaenidae > Cyclargus > Cyclargus thomasi. Next base: position 32,922 of record JAOTAV010011039.1, on the reverse strand, counting down.
TAGACGGTGTTGTCTCGAAATTACTGTAGTTCGTACTGAGCCCGTCTTAAAGAAACTGCGACCGAAACTCTCGGAGCTCTCGTAACGGAGTGCGTTTCGCGTTTACTTAGGATTTTATATGGGATTTGAACAGCGCCACCTAGCGATGTTCACGGTCACATGTACAAATCCCGTATAAAAATCCTAGTAACTTGTAAATAAATGTAAGTAAATTGAGATTTGACAGTAAACGCGAGACGCGTTCACTGTCAAATCTCAATAAAAACTCACACTCGATACTCTGGAGTTTCAGTCCTCATGTGGAGTTTTTGTATATTTCTATAGCTCTCCTGGCTTTTGTTATGCATTTTTTTATTTTGTTACTTTTAGAGAATTAAAATTATTATAACTTATTACTAAGATCGATTTAATTATATCATACTTTAAATTTTATACTGGCCACACTGACAACGTGCAAGGCCCTTCCACGACAGCCATCTTGGGGTTGTCGGTGAGCGGGTAAAACGGGGTATATCTACCCCAGGAATTATACGGCGAGTTTTTACAGAGTAGACATTACTAGGAGATTCTACATCTAAAAGTGTATTTGTGAGTAGTCAGATATAAATAGATGAAATGTGAAGTAAAATATAAGTGTTATGAAGTAATATGTGAAGTTTTTTTATCATCGAGTATAATATAATTAAATTGTATAAGGATTTCAGTAAATTTTAATTATTTAATTCATTAGACTTTTATAAATTGACAAAAGTCTATCCGTCGCTGACTTTTGGGTTATCCAGTCTTTATGAAAAAAAAAATAAACTTACCATAATTCATAATCCCTTTTTGTGACTCATACCTGAAAGCAAAAAACAATAAATCAGTTAAACAGTGTTCGAACCAAGCGATCTATACAATCGATATACACTATAATGTATCTATAGCGTATCGACTCGATAGTAAATCGTTAACCCGAGGTCACAGTAGATCAGTAAATACCAACTTCACCCGTTCACAAGACGTGATCTATGGATCTCTTGAAACCATAGAGTAACAACAAGGTAACATAAATATTAGCACGGTTAGGATTAAAATAACGTAATATTTATGAAGCTTTTTGAAAATAATCTCATTCAAAAATAGGTGAAATTTGCAACAGATAAACACAATAACAGGTAAGAATTTGATGAATGTACAATCAGAGAAGTTGAAAAAGAATACAGATCGTGGATCTAAGTGATTTGGTCGGGTTATGCCAAACCCAGCCAACAGTTCACGGCTTACATGGAATTGAGATATTCTGACCAAATGACAACGACCACAATTTTCAACTGAGTTAACACGACCTTGCCGAAGTGGTCCTATCTGCCAAATCCTAACATAGATTTGTCTGATGGTGAATAATTTGCATATTCTACGGGAGAGCAGATTTACCCCTACACCTTTTTGTACAAGTTGATGGTAACAAATGTGGTGGTTAGCGTTGATGGATCGCGGCGGATTCCACGTAATGGTCCAAACTCTGAAACAAATGGCGCAATGCATCAATCGCATACCAGCCGAATGGCTCGAATGAGTAGAATGGCTTTAATAATAATAATAAAACATTTATTTGACTTACTTTACACCACGCCACAAGTACACGAATACAATATACAAAAGAAAGAACGTTATAGCACAAATAAATAAAAAAGGAAAACAAGAAAAAAAAAAGTTAAAACAAAAAGAAAAAAAACAATTTAGTTTGAAGCAAGCGAAAATTTTGATCATTATGCATGTTCTCAGTTAAATGCTATGTTACCGGGGTGATAATTAGCATCCACAAAAAATAAAAGACATTTGTGATGATAGATTCATCTGGATCGCAGTGACGATAAGGCTCTAAAGATCTTTGGGCCACTTTCGGCCACAAATAATTCTAATCTCATCTTACGGAATCTCACAAATAACTTCGCTTCAAAAAAATTAAGATAAAACCTTTGGGAAAAATAGGACTTTCTTGAGCACTTTCACAACAAGAATGCAAGTATCCAATAATAGGCTGACTGCATCTGATGGGACTAGATAAAGTTCTATTTCCAAGCAGAGCATCCAAGATATCTGGCCTTGAGAATAAACCAGGCCGCGTAGGTCCGCATGGCACGAGTCTAATTACTGCATAAAAACCCGACGTACTACGACAACCCTTATCACTCAAGACATAAGGTTGAAGAAGATGGGAGACAGGGTTGGCCGAGTAACCAACATCAGGGCATGATGGAGTTTAAATTGTCACCATTGATGTCAATGTGTCTGGTATTTGCTGGCAATGGTGGGAGGAATTCTCTGAGGTTTCCCGTTGCTGGTAATTTTGTGGATGGTGTTGGAAATTCTTTGGATAGCAGTTTCTATTAAGCAAAGAGAACTGAGACAGGAATTTCTTAGGCATACAGACGTTGTCTGTCTCTAAAGATAATTTCTCTTTTAGCCACTTAATTAGCAAACCATCTGAATGGATATTAATTTTTTTATTATAAATCACATAGAATGTAGTCAAGCAAAAAACCACTTTCGTTATCTGCGTCATTAAAAACCTGGTGCCAAAGTAGTTAAACAAAGTTCTAAGGTCAATCGTTTGGAACAAAAAACCAGACGCTCAAAAAAATCTATTTGTCAGTTAATCAATACAGGCTGCGGTACAATAAGAGGCACGATAAAAACTGAATTGAGGTGCGCACGCGCCGCCCGGAGTAGGTCAGTCCGCGCGACGAATTGTCATACACGACACGGAGGTGCGGCCTCGATTACAGCGGGGTTGATAGCGGGGAACTTGGCGGGAGCGGATTCGGAAAAGTGCCTAACCTTAATGAAGCTATGGTTTAAACAATAATGAAGTCTATGGACTGAAATATTGTGTTTTGTAATCTGTCGAATTTTAATTGAAATATGAGGGCGACAGTGTTTTTATTTTTTCTTTTTGCTTCATTACTTTGGCAGTATGCTTTAATATTACTGAAATTTGGTCAAGAGCTGTTGCAAATAATTATCCCGTGCAGTCACAAACTCGTATACAGGCGTCATTTGTCTCAGAATGTCTTTCACACGGGTAACATAAGCGGTCGCTATCACTCGCACCACACCTATTCTTCACAACTCGGTATGAATTTTCATGAATGTATGTTAGGACAGTTACATTTGGACAAATTCCATCGCATATGGGTCGACCAAGGTTTCACGTCATGTTAGACCTGCTTGGAATTTCACATTGAAGGATTACAACATACTTAGGTTTAAAGTAGCAGATCTTATGAAAGTAATACCTTTCCTTAATCGGATAATGGATATGATATTTTTCTTTCAGCATTAAAAATTATTTTCTTAGGTTTGTACATGAGTCAGTCATATTTTGCCGCATTCCTAGCTAAATCTTGACTAAAGGTTTTTGACTGAAGCACTGTAGTAGATAGATAGAATAGATAGATATTGATATCCTTGTGGTTTCGATTGACATTGTCGCATCCAACAAGACTTCTGAACAGTTTTTGCCGTGGGAGAGCCATAATTCGGCACGAATGGGCCAGCTCGACCGGAGTGATACCACGGCCTCACAGTAAACGGGCGTGAAACGGCGTTGTGCTGTGTTTCGTTCAGTGAGTCAGTTTACCGGTGGCCCAACTTTCCTAATCCCTATTCCCATACTCTTTTCCCTCATAGAGGCCGGCAACGCACTTGCGATTGTTCGGATGTCGCGAGTGTTCATGGGCGACGGCAGTTGCTTTCCATCAGGTAGCCCGTCTGCTCGCTTGCCCCATGAATATCATAAAAAAACTTTTTACTGTCTATAACCGCGCTTTCGCCAGCTGGATTCCAGAGCTGGACAGTAAGTGATCTGTACTCAAATTGTTTTGATTGATCCGCACAATCGAGGGCACTGTCGCCCTCACTGTGCCGTTACGATGTTATCTGTTATGAATTAATGGACGGTTTACCGCCGGTATCTATCACGGTGATAGATTTTGCTACTGGGCAATTTGAATAAAAATATGAGTATCTTGATTTGGTTCCGTCTCGGTCGGTCTTACAATGTGATCCGGTGATTGTAAAACTGACCGCACTGACTAAAATCGGTAGATCAAAATTATCTTAATATATCTAAAATAAGCTGAAAAATAGCTCATATTCATAGGAAAAGCAACTATGTCTTATTTATACTTGAGAACTTGTATATTAAATCTAAGAAGAACCGTTTCTTCTAGTAAACTAGAGGAACCACAGATTTGTCTCCATAATCTGTCGGTCAGTTGAAACAAAACAGATTTCCGGAATTGCATAAAAGGATCCAACTATGATTAATTCGATCATTGACAAATAATTATCTTTTTTTAAAAATCTTTTTAAAGGACTCGTTCACAAAAGAGCCACCATGTCGTCCTCTTAAGGCCACCAAATAACAATTCAACAATTTCTTACGTCTAAACCAAACTTAACTAACTTATACAAATATATGGCATCACTAGGTTAAAGTTCCGACAGAACAATATTACAACCACCAACGTTTTTATACATAGATTGGTTCGGTATACAACTTCTAAATGAGGCGTTTCGAACACGTTCCGCTAAAATCTGCATTACGTCCTCAATAGTAAATAATGATCTCCTTGTGTTCCTAAGTCCTCAATAATTTTAGAATTTCGGTCGATTTATAAACGCGAAATTTAAATCATGATGCACAATAACAGAAACACTACAGAAAAACTCATCCTTACAATAGACGCGAGAATTCTTCCCAGTTTTTTTTATCGAAACTGCCAGGTGCATCGATCGTCAGAAGAGAAGAAAAAATGCGCCAGCCATCTGTCGATTAATTAACCGATTTACGAATGAGAATGTTGAGGAAATATACATTCCAGCTCACTTCCTTTCTAATTAATAATTCTAGAAAATATCTTAGCAGGTTTTCTTAACGCTAAATAAGGCTGAAGACGGTTGTTTAAGTAGATCATAGTTTTTAAAAGGTTTTAACGTGCTGGGATGATAGTAGACATAGTTAGATGATAATGGAGAGATTTCATCTTTCTTCTACAAAAACTTTCTTTCTATGTTATAAGAACTATATGATTTAGACCATTCTAGAGACCTGGACTAGAAATTCTTTAGCAACAGAATATCTGTTACTGCAGGAATTTCTGGTGTACGAAGCACGAGCATTATCTAGTCTAAAAATAGAGCCCCTGCATCCCTTGCATTGGAAGATCTAAAAACTCTACCACCTGCTTCCGTTGATAGTGACTTTATGGTGAGAGTGAAGTTTTATAAGTAAGGCATTGATACTTTTGCGACCTTAAAAATTTTGCTAAATCCATGTAGCTACGTCACTGAAGAATAACCATATACTAGGTCGCCATGTGGTCGAGATTCGACCATAAATATTTAAAATACTAAGTTTTAGTTAGGAACTATAAAAAACTAGTATCTCTTCTCAATTCAATCACAGACTTCAATTTGGCATAAAGACCCCGTTACCAGGCGTAAATTAAAATTTTAAATAAAAAAAAAATTGCCTTAATCCATAAGCAATAAGAATTTAGTGTATGACTATTGTGTCATGTCAAAATATTATAGTGTGCGTGTTGTAGTGTGCGTAGCATTTTATTTATTAAAAATATGCAATATTAAAGCATATTTTAAAATTGTTATTCCACGCTCCTCCTCAATATCAACTATAACTGGGAGACATTTAATGATTTTATATCAACGCGTCTTTTATAAAAAGGGATACAAAGTTTTCCGCTCGCGTATTAATATATAGATACTACCAAAGAGACAGTACCGATTAATGGCAACTTCAACAAAAAAACACAGACAGCAACATTGATGAGCATTAAACGCATGGTGTTAATATTTTACGGACATGGGGAGAGTCTAAGTGAAATTTCATAAACTGAGCCGTCCGATCATAGCTTAATCCGTCAATTCTTTAGAAAACACAAATCTCATCCAGCGGGTAATTATAAGCCCACATATAAGTGTGTTAATAACTTTAGCATTTCGAGAGAACGGAGCGATTTTAATGTCAATACCATTGCACGTATTGGCGTATTGGATTTAATTCCTCAAGGTGAAATCAGAATATCTCTGACTTGTCTTTATAATTTGAATCGAGGATTAAAATAATTTCATTTGTTATTCAGAGATTTTTGGCTTAAATTTGTAGGATCAATAGGATAGCTTCGTGTAGTCAAGAGATTTTAGAAGATATTTTTGCGTATATATGCGTTGGAACTTGAATGAAATGCAGCGTCGTGTAATGCTATCAATGCAGTTCGATTTGATTCAGGATAAAGCAGAAAAGTAACAAACGGAAAGGGATGAAAGTACTGATTAATATTTGTTGATCATCTATGAATTTCTTTCCTTATATAATTATAACGGATATATCATATGTTAATTCATAAAACTAATATCTCATATTCATAAAGTGAACATACTTCTTTGGCAATTAGTTAATAATATCTATGTATGCTTCACACCACGTCAGTCTGGCCCCCAAGGGACTTGTGTTACAGGTACCAGACAACGGAAATATATTTAACACTTTTATACTATAGACACATTTAAGATTTTTATTTTATGATACACATATTTAATACACATCCAAAACCCAGGAACATTGAAATACTTTTTGCTCCGTCGGCGGGACTCGAACCCGCGACCCCCGGCTTACGCTACCAACGCGCTTACCAACTGAGCCACAGAGGTCGTCTATTATAGTTATAGGTGTTTCTGTTTATTTTTCATTGCTTATATATATGAAATATAAATACGTGAAGTAATGTTCGGAAGTCGTCCTCGGACTCTCTGTAGACGACTCCAGTCCTCCTTCTCGAAGGTCGGCAGATGATGCGACGAAATCCTCACCACAAAGTATAACATTATATTTCTCACCTGAACCTTCCTGGGTGAATCAACTTTTTCTTGTCCTAGACAAATGTTTGAATAAAAAGTCAATCATCGTATTTTTCATCTATAATATAATTTTATTCGATAGCCAAAGAAATATCTTAACCGATAATTTAATAAATAAATACTAAATCAAAACATTTCTATGTTAAAGCCGGTGGTCACGGGGACAAAACCATATTTTCATACAATATCTGGGACATTTTGTGTCCCCGGGCAATTGAAATTCTCAGTTATAAGTCTATGTATTAACATAACGTGTATATGATTAGATTTAAATTAGGTATTAGTAATTAGTAATTATTACGGTTTTAACTCGAAAAAGGTAGAAATTGCGGTACAAAAAAAGTTGATTCACCCTCCTGCCGAAATGTCGTTAAAGCGACTTTCACTTCACGCCTATTAATTTAACTAAATAATTAAACACTTTCTTCCACAGTAATTAATATTGCCTTTGTAATTATCTGCTTTTAGTTTACTTCAATGAAGCGTGGTTTAATTGTTTCGCTTCTTTTTAGGGATAATTACTCTTTACATAAGCTTGTCAGATAAGTGTTGAAATAGCTTGGATGTTTTACGAAGTGGTGCATGAACACAACTAAATGTACTGATGCTTGTTTTGAATATATAAATATAATTTCTGATTTTGTAAAAAAAAAAATTCACTATCAACGAACGTATTTATACTGAAAAGTCGCCAGACGAAATGTTTTCAGACTGTCTACATGTTGACCAGTTCGGGAACTGTCGTGCGAGATGAACCGGCGTAAGAAACTCGCAATCCGCTAATTTCTATTTTAGGTATTATCTCTTAACCTTTCGATCGTTTTGTCTTGCGTCGATAAGAAATCGTCAATGTAGGCACGTAAAATAAAAATGAAAATTGAAAAACATTTAATTGGAGATAAGAGTGAAACCCGTCCGGGGAAACTGACGAAAGTGGTCATTACAGGCGCCAAGCGCCGTGACGGGTTAGCTGGTTGGGGGTCTTGGAGACCATTCATAAAATGCTAGATAGGAGTATTTCAGACCATTCATTAAAATTGAAAGAATAAATGAAAGAAGCGGGTTATTAATATTTAAAAAGAAAACTGCCATATTTTTTAATAAATGGACGCTTTAGGACTGGAAAAATAATTTGGAATTTAGAATGATTTGAATTTGATGTATAGCTAGATAGACAAGCCAGATGAAATTGCTAAACTAAAAGATTTATCAAAGTTTATGGGAAACAGTAAGTATTTTCTCGATGATTGTAAAATGTTAGTGGACCGCTTTTTTCACTTATGTCTTAAATTATGCTGGCTTTTCATAAAATTGTCTTCCTTCCACGGGTAATATGAAGGATGTAAACAAACGTATCATCAAAGCTTCCAAGATAGTTAACCCAAAAGTTTTGATCACGACACACTTTTTGTCATAATAGTTATGTCAGGATTAATCCCTAGCTGATCCAGCAGACTTTGTCCTGATATTTACTTCCATGTAAATGTTAGACATTTGGTTCATCCATACTTCTGTTGCGAGCAGTACGCACCGCAAAAGAAGATCTTCCGGCCAAGCGAGATAGCATGCTCGGGCAAGGCTGAAGCCATTTCAGTCGTCCTATGTAATATGTTTAGCCGTCCGCCGAAACTTCGTTAGCGCGATGCAGGATCGTTGCTAATTGCGGGTACCGCCACACTTTTATACTAATATTATAAGTGCCAAAGTGTGTCAGTCTGTTACCTCTTCGTCGGTTCAGAGGTATGTCTCTAAACCGATGCTGCTGAAATTTGGTATGTAGATACTTTGATCCGTTCCATTGAATGAAGTTCAAATCCAGTTCAAATCAAATCTCAACATCACCTTGACATTGTAGTCCAATTCGGCTCGAAATCGAGAGCAATACTGAATCGGGCGCCATATTTAAAACTTGACAGATGTCATTACGAGTGTTGACTAAACCGCATTAACCCAGTTGCTTTGTGCCGACAAAACACTTTCCAAATTCAAAATATTAAATTTCGAACGTCATGTAGTTTATGGTCGACTTGTCAAGTCTCAAGTGTACTTGTGGAGCTAACGCTTAATTAAACAAATGTTTTTTTTTTTTAAATTGATAGATAAAGAAAGCATATAAGTACTTTCCAACATGTTTCTAGTCTACTACCTTCTATATACTGTTTTATCTTTAAAATTCTTGTCAAAGCTCCACTGTGCGCTCTTTAAGTCTTTCCTGCCCGGGTCGCATGAGGTAAATTTTCAGACCAGGATAGCAAGCTAGTGTCAGTGAGCTGTCAAGCTAGTATTTCTAGCTACGTGGTAGACAAAACTTGTTTCTAAGACCCGTAATGAGAGTCAGCGCTTAGTACTTATGATCAAAAATGTTGAGTTCCTGTTTTCATTTATAAAGGGACCTTTATGAATGAAAACAGCATCTCAAAATTTTTCATCACGCTCTTAGTATTAAGCGCTGAATATAATTACGGGTCGAAGTAAATTCTTTGATAAGCCAGTATCATCTACCCACGGTAGTTCAAAAGAGAAATGCACATCTTACATATTCTGGCTTGAAAAATTGGCCTCGTATATCCCGGGCATTACTGCAGAATCAGAGATGAATATTAATTGCTAAAATCTGTCAAACTTCATGTAGATTCGTCATCTTTAGGTCTCTGAGTGCGGCCGTAAAACGACTCAAGAAATTTCAAGTGTTCAAAAAACTCGTAAGCAAAAAAGTTGACAAAAGCTTAGCGAGTACTTGTGAGTGGAGATTTTGACATTTGCGAAGTGGTCCCGCTCGCCTTGAGCGAAGGTCGGGGAATGATACAGGAAGCCGCCATTGTTGTGTTCATCATGAGCAGTACGCGTCTGTGTGGAATGAGGGCTTGGACCTTCTTCCTTAACAATCTATGGAATTTTGTTTGCATCTTCACTGGCGTGGAATTTGAGAAATGATTAAAAAGAAGAATATTCTTGTAAGCTCTTTTTGACCGACTTCCAAAAACCAAGAGATTGTAGATGCGTGTCATTTTTCCAAGGGTAAATGTTACTCTCCATTCCCTAAACTAAGTATTGTCAAAAATCGAGTCGATTGGTTACTTCGTTTGAACGTGAAGAAAGGACAAACAAATACACTTTCCCAGTTATACGAAAGCATATCATGACGTTGAAGTGTTTGATATTATAGTCTATAATGTGAAAGTTTGTATGGATGTTTGTGTCTGAAACAAACTAAAGAACTCAAACAACTAACTTTGATGAAATTTGGTACACAGACTTCACAGAGCTGACTTAAAATATTGGGTAATTTTTATTACACTAAAATTCCGGGGACAAATATTTTTTCAAATGCAAAGCCGCGGGGTATTTGCGAGTAAGGAAATAAACAGGATATTCTACTAAATATAAATATTTATGGAGAGTTCGCAGATAATTTATATTCGTAAAACTTTTGCAACTTAATCGCGTCATATTTTCATGAGCCACGTCAACCATCCTTCACCGCCTTTATATGCCTAAATATTCAAACCGCACCCTGGGACCCATCCCACAGTCAAATTAGTATGCGATGCGCACGCGCATCGTCCTTGCAAAATTGACGCATATTGCGTTTTGTTGAGGAATTCAAATAATCGTGTGACGCGTCCTTTTCTTGGTAGGGTCAGAAAAAAATTTGACCTATAATTAAGCGAGAACAGGAATACATCAGTGAAAATAATAGGTAACTATGCTAACACTGTTCTTGGAATCTGGAGTCTGGAGATGGACAGACGGACTTCGAAGTCTTAGTAGCAGGATTTCGTGTTACCTAAAATGTACCAAACCTCTGAAGGTCATGGTTTCTACACGTTCGTTATTCCATATTTTGGTTCGAAATGGGTTAAATGGGTTAAAGTCCATATTACCATTAAGTGTTAATTTTGCTAACGCCAGTCAGAGCTTGGATATAATACAAAAGTAAATACAAAAGTATAATTCGTATAGATACTATAAAATATAATCCATTTAAGAATCTAATGAATTAGATGAGTAAGCACGTTGGTAGCCCAAGCCCAAGTCGCGGGTTCGAATCTCGCCGACGAAACAAAACTTTTTCAATTACAATTATCCTAGGTCATGAATGTGAATTATTTTTTTTAACGATATTTAGGGGGCAAGCGAGCAGACGGGTTACCTGATGGAACTGCCATCGCCCATGGACACTTGTGACATCCAAAGAGTCGCCAGTGCGTTGCCAGTAAAGGCTGGGGGAGGGAGTAAAGAATGGGAATAAGGCCACCGGTAAACTTACTCACTGAACGAAACACATCATAACGCTGTTTTACGCCACACCGGTCGAGCCGGCCCATTCGTGCAAAACGACAAAACTTCGTTCCTAAAACGTTTGCCAGGGCTTCCAGCATTATCAAAAGAAGCAAAGACTCTTTGTTGTGGTACCAGAAAAATACATAACACAAGATAACAAAATAATTTAATATCACGAATAGTATAAGCAAACGTGATAGGCGACATGTTAAAATAGACACGTGACTCAAACACTATGTCTGAAAGTTCGGATGTGTGCTCACGTAATACATATGATGTCAATGTCAAGATATAGATGTTAGTCATAACTCATAGTATGTAAGGAATAATAAAAACAAATTTAAAGAAAGAAAATATCGACGCCTTACTGCCTCAACCGCATATCTTTAAAAATGGCTACATTTCAGGAGACAAAAAAACCGATAAATTTTTTTTCCATAGTAATTGTACAAAACTAGATATGAGGTTATTTGATAAATAAATTATTGCCTATCAAATAACCTCATATCTAGTTTTGTACAATTACTAAGAAATAAATATAATCAGTTTTCTTTGTCTCCTGAAATGTAGCCATTTTTAAGATACGAGGTTGAGGCAGGAAGGCATCGATATCTCGTTTGTAAGTTGATTCAGGCAGATTTGAGGCCTAAGGAAATAACGTAGATCCGCCAAAAGCTTTGGGGGGTGAAAGAGAGCCAGTTGACGGACCTGCGTGGTCGGTATGTCAATATAACCAACCGCAATACTTAGATCCGCAATCTGGCTCTGTTTCAGATTCCGTGATTGTACAATTATTATCTAGATTGCGGCTGTAAGTCGCGACTGATAAGTATGATTTCAGCTTTACACTTTTATAGTATACTACATTTACTTTTATCTACCTTATTAAAAAATAAATAAAGCTTTATTCCCATTTTTTAAACATTACACAGCCATAATACGAGTATAAGAACATATATTTATAACTCACAGCAAAAAAAGAAACACAAAACAAAAGAACTTAAAACAAATTACTAATTTTTACGGCAGTGCTATGTCAAAAATGAGAAATATCGAATTGAGAAACCTGCTTTTTTTAAATCGGTTAAAAAAACCACTCAGGTTATAAAAGAAAATATGTTTATTATCACCATAATAATCATATTATGGTTATTGTCACCACAATAAATATAAAGCCTATTACTGTAAGAAAAATGTTCTGCTTTGGCTGCAGTTCAACGAATACGTGTAAGTCTGCAGATTCCCTTCACCTCCAGAAAACAGAAAGACATAGACATATTTTACAGGACTATAATAATATTAAGTCTCTTTACCTTTTAAAGACTCTATATCTTAGATACATTTTTTGGTTTTCTTATCCTTTATTCTCACTTATTACATCTAATGATAGTTGCTTCGAAATTATTTTATTTCTATTAACCAGCTATATAGAATCCAAGTTATTTTCTGTCTGTACCATCAAGGCGAAATGATCTCTATGCCTCACACATTACGTGCTAATTTCCAGGAGTTACACACGCCACTCATTTTTAATGCACACCCCAGACTGTATCCTCTTCCTGGAATAAAACTGCAGTGACATTTGCTATGGTATAACAAATTACCATTTACGTACCAACGCTCAAATATAAACCTTAGCATAACCGGATACGGTTCAAAATATTTCGACAAGACCTCATACGTGAAACTACAACGTAATTTAAACTGTAATCCCCGGAGATAAAGTTTTTAATTGGACGCAGCGATCCTACGTGCCCAACAGCTGTTTTATCTGCGGGGCCTTTGTATTTCAATTTTCGTCGGCGCCTAGACTTTTGTTCCAGTCTAGACGGAAGTAAACCTGGATGGCCCTACAGTGGAGGGTGAAAGCGAGGGCTCGTGACGTAAGTAGTTTTTACCGTCTGAAACGCCGACGCAAAATTTTTGTTGTTAATTCTGCAGGTAGTCAAGATTATTCACTTCAAGTAGATCTGTCGACTTTCATGTATATTCTCGAGTGTAGACTAGACATGCCAAGGGTTTTAAGTCAAATACATTGTTAGTGCTGCCTCTATGAGAAGGGGCTGGTTATTTCATAAGTCAAAGCCTCAGAAGGAATAATATGTACCTCAACTGAATACTTAAATTCTACTTAAATTGAGATCCAATTTATTGACAATCGCACACACGAGAGGTAACATTATCTTTAGCTTAGCAACCTAACCTTATTTAGCTGCAATAATAACCAATTCAAGTACCTATACAACTAGCTTTCTCCAGTGACTACGTCTGCATGAAACCTTATAAATTATCCCGTTTTTACAACATTTTTGATTACTGCTCGCCCCCTATTGGTCGTAACGTTATGTTTTATAGCCAGCCTATCTCGATAAATAGAATAACCAAGACAAAAAAATTCAATTCCGACCAGTAGTTACTGAGATTAGCGCGTTCAAATAAACTCTTCAGCTTTATACTATTAGTATAAATAATCACAAACTGCTTAAATGAATCTAAATAGGTCAGATTAGGTTGATTAGGAAGGTAGGCCTTAGGTTTCATATGTATCTACTTTTCTAAATCCAGTCACCGCTAAACCCAGGTCAGCTGATACGTGTTAATGTGAGAAATGTTGAACAATAACTACGGAAGGCACGCCTGATCGGCGACCAGCGAGTCAGACCCCTGGACTTCCGCAACCCGATACCCCTGTGGTGCAACGCTCTTACGTACAGGGGTCAGCCGCACTGCTCAATGTGATTACTTTTTAACCTGTGGGAAAGGCTAGATTGGATCTTGGAATTTGATCAAATTGTTTAATGGTCTATAGCTTTAAAACGTTTTTTATAGATCGAAAAGAAAAAGACCATAGCATTCGTCGAGTTTTTAATTTGTGTTCTTCTCAGATACTATCAGAAATTTATTTAAAGTAGAACTTATACATTTTGCCGTGGGAGAGGCATGCTGCAGATGTAATGTGTAATTTAAAAAAATGGCCAGTGTTTAAATATTACTAAATTTTTTTTGAGTTCCTGAGCCTCCACTTATGCTGAAAACCAAACATTTTTAAAAACGTTAACTTCATTTACTTTCATTCAATTTCTGTAACAAAACGGACGTAACCTCAGATTCTGTTATTTACGACGACAATAAACGTTGATTTGAGCTGTAAAAGTTATCTAAACGTTTTACAACCGGGATATTTCGGGATGTCTGGTGTATGAGCTTCGGTGTGAATGAACATGGTATGGTACGAATACATCATTGGTCCAAATGATGACGAGTAAAACTTTTCAAGAAATGCTTCAATGAAATATTTGATCGACGTTGAAATGCCAACATTAGATGCTCTTAAAAGGCCAAAGCTACTGCAATTCTTGGGCGACCATAGGCGACTGTGGTAACTGCCAATTAACTGACCTGTTATCTCATTTACCCCTTTTTTTTAAGACCCTGCACTGCCGGGCAAAGGCCTCCACTAAAGTATTCCATGTGTCTCGTTCTAACCAGAAGCCAGCCTGGCTTGTGGGCATCCAGTTCGTCCCGCCCTCTTTTTCGAGGCCTCTTACGGCGGCGTCGTCTGTCATCTGGTACCCACTCTGTGGTGACCTTTACCTAGCGGTCAGGGTGCATGCGGCTGGTATTACCCGCCCAGTCTCACTTTAACTTTTATTCATAATGAATGTAATAACAGGACACATACACGCGATTAATGATAAGCACACAATAAAACATCACCTTGACCAAGATGATGAGTGATGATACTCTGGTCACTGGCCACAAACAGGACATGCCACATGAGTATTGAAATTTATGAAGATTACTTTCAAAAGTAAGAAGCTATCCAATCCTAAAGCCAGTTCCAGGCTAGCACCCTTAGAAGCACTCTTATATCAATTTTGTGTAGAATACATTCAAGCGATTTTAAAGCACCCAATTGCCGCAGCAAAATTCATATGAATCTAAATATTTTGAAAATAACATATAGTTACTAGCCTCACCTCTGAATCTAAATATTTTGAAAATACTAATTGCAGCCATAACCTCCGACGAATCTAATATAGGCTGCTGGGTTTCAGAGAGCTAATATTGGATCACTTACGTCACCGCGCAGCCATTCCAGCTCGAGGCTAGAGATTGTACCGCTCACACCCATTGTGAATTCTCAGTACACAATAACCAGTATGACCATCAGCGTTCAAGGGATCCACTTAATTAGGGGTTACAACAAAAAGCAATCGGCAAAGTTTAGGGAAACCATCATCAGTATATGAATCACTCGTTTTGAAGCTGCTGAAGAAGAAAATGTGGACATTACAGCCCAATCTGTCTCTAAAATTATTTGTTAAAAAAGGATTACTACAGAAGAAAGTGCAGTCCATGATTATTGATAAGATAAGATATAGATAAGACAAGAACTTTAGAAATCAACAGATTTTTTGTAGACAAGCTGAATTAGGGCCTATTGATCATGTGGCTTTGAAACGAGGCACCAATAGGCAAGATTATAGACACTTACGGCACGGTCTACCCGCATAGCATGACATAATTAAAATCGGACAATTCTTACCAATTTTAAAATAAAACAAGAATAGAATTACGTTGAGTGTGCCGATAAGATTACACATTATGTGCGGTAAAAAATTATCATCCAAGGAGCCAAATCAGGTTTGGTGTCTACATGACCTAAAGGCTTCTAAGTTATGCTTATAAAGGGTAAAGGTTTAAATATTCCTTCTTTCGTACATAATTATGTAGGAATGTCGCTGGACCAGTTAAAATCGAGTTTCGCTTATCGATGTTTTTGCAGTTAATGTGTTACAACATAGGTTTTCGTGAGATATACTTAATACTTTTAAGGTTATGTTGTAAACTTTTGACTAATTTCTGTAACTTTATAAATTGGAAAGAATTAAAACACTGATACCCAAATGAGTGTGTCAGTTTTTTGTTTTTTTCCAATCTATACAGTTAATTGATTAATTTTGTTTTCATGACATGACATGACATGACATGACATTTATCTAGAATACCAAATCAAAAAATAAAATAGCTGGCTAAGCTATATGTTAAAATCGGCAAATTTATAGTACCTGAAGTCTTTGTGTTCAACTATTAATTGATCTTGATTGCCATACATACTAAATATTAATTGAAATTATTCAAATTGAATATAATCAACAACTTTATAGGTTACATAATGATACGCCTACCGAATACATTATCCTTTTAAAGAATATATTAAGATAACTTTAGTATGTGACCTTCAACTTTTTACATAACCTACTTAATAAGGCCATAAATTTAAATGGCATAAAAGGAACTCAAAAATAAGGAACACATTAAAAACCATCAGTTTAAGTAATTTTTTGATTTATTCATGCGAAGATTAACTCCCGTGCTGAGTGTTGTAGATTTCAACATTTTAACTATAGGTTATGATCTAAAAAGTAAATCATGTACGTTGTTGATTGTACATAAAGCTAAATAAATTAGCAAGCATATGAGTCACGTGTGAACAAGTGAAATACGGAAGGCCATTGTATGACAATCAGATCATAATACAAGCAAAGCTAAGCTAATTACAAAATATTTTCTGAATTTATTACTTTAATATAATTCGAAGGTTAATTTAGGAACTATCGCACTATTGTAACTTAATTAACACGTTGTTTTTTCGGTTGTGCGTATAAACGAAAAGGAAAGCTTTTAAGGGGATGAGCCACAACGTATATAAAATCAAGTGAGTTTTGGCCGTACATTGAAAGTATTTATGAAGTTTAAGTAGAAATCTTAATATATTAAAGTTAATTTGTCAATAAATATCGCTGATGCGGCCGCTAGTATAGCGTTTTATATCATCAACACAGTTTCATATTATAGCTATCTGTGTGCTATAAGAGCGGTGCGAGCAGGCGACCTTGCGGACCTCTCACTACAATTATGACCGATGGCGTCCATGTAAATGTCGCAGGGTGTGGACTGTTTATACTTGTTTATTATCATTAAAATACCTGCACTTTACGCATATTAATGAGTTTAGTATGGGAAAGGAGTGCCTCGGCAAAGAAGTAAAAGGCTAACAAAACTTCATATGCAGTGTTTCACTATTTAGTAAATTTAAGATGAAAAGAACCATAAGAGATAGCTGAAAAATGCAATCTGAGTTACTCTAATTATAATAAATGCGGTACAGTGACTATCAGGACAGTTTCAGCTTAATTCTCAAGTCTTCGATCTACATTCAATTTATGAAAATTGGGGTTTGCGACACATATTTAAATTATTGTTGTAACAGAAGACGGTGCGATCCGTTACACCAGGATAAAGGCAAAAGCAAATTCAATTTCACTCCTCTCACGGCAAGATCAAATCCACCTTGCAATCTACAATTTCCAAATAACCCCATGAGACGCAGTAAAAAACATGGAAGATCTTTAGAAATGACACTACTTTCTTGAATATCAGCGCCTACTTTGAAAGTGAAGCTTTCTGGCAGCCTAGTTCTGAGATCATACCGGCTGTACTGTTTTCCGCGTGTCCAGGTGTCAATCTTCTATTTAGATTACCTAACTAATTAAAAACCGTTCGCGTTTAAGAGCTACCAATTTCACTAATCTCGCGTCCGCGTTTTGTCGTTTTGGCTCGGCAGGGTTATAATTATCATAACTAGAAAATTGCCACGTAAGATATCAAATGTTATTAAATTTAATTAAGCCATTAGCTTAGCAATTTAATCCGAATTACCGTTTAGATTGCGTTCATGGTCATTCTCAGATATCGAAGTAGCGAAGAATGCTCCATTAAAATATACGTGAAATAATATCTTCTATATAATAAAGAAATAACCACTTTTATAGTGTACTTAAATTTGATCTCATTATACTTTTTGATTGAGTAGGGAATGATGAGAGATTAAATTATTATATCTTTCTGTTTTAGCTGTTTGTTACTAAATATTTGACCCCAAGATTTTTAAGTATTTTTATTATGTAGGTCGCATCTTGATACAGTCAGTCAGTTGTCTTGAGAAATAAGATTATTTAGTTTCTTAAATCTAATTACATAAATTTACTTACCGTATGTACTTATTAACTGAATTATACTGTAATTTTGGGTATTCAACTTAATGTTTTCCACAAAATAGGCTAGTCTTCGCATTCCACAGTAAAGCGAGCATAAATAACATGAAAAAATTTGAATTGTACTAGATTCAGATCTCAGCTAGGCTAGGTCCCTTATGTAACGCCTATTTCAACACCTGTTAGATAAACTCTACGTACATTGGAAAACGCAAAATATTCGTTTAACTATATTATATTCATACATTTTAGCAACACCAAATAGAGAAAAACCTGCATTTACTGATTTTTATAGACGTCTGACCATACTAGGGAATCTAGATCGAATTTTAAATCCTACATTGGATTCAAAAGGATATAACACCAAAAAAATAAATGGTAATAGTAAAAGCAGATTAAAATTATAAATGTCGTAAGATATTGAAAGACAGAATATTTAGATTAACAACAAGAAAAGAAACAGTGACAATATATTGAAAAATAGAAAAAAATCGTAATGTAAACTAAAAAATTTATGCAATATATTTTTTAACAAAACTACTGTTTTTTTATAAAAACCCTTATTGATACACCTGTGGGTTGGAAACCAAACAAAGGTGTGCTAAAATAGAAAACAGATATGGAATAAAACCAATAGCGTTTTGGCGTCACCATAGAAGGTAATAATTATTCTTTAACGGTAGAAAGCTGAAAGTTAACCATTAAAAACTCTTTTATAGGTAACTCCAAATAGTTTCCAGAAAGAGTTCAATATCAGAATTTTGCGGTACATCCAAATTGGTATTAGGCGTTTTTCGCCGAACTCATACGATATTTATGATTTTAGAATAGAATATAATGTTTTTCATTTCTAGGAAATTTGTGTAACAATCGTTCTTACAATTCTAGTGCAGCAACAAAATTTCTTTTACTCCAATCTAATTCAAAAATGACTCAAAGCTTAGCAATACTTAGATTTGATGACGAATAATATTATATAGAAATGCTTAAAAATAGATGAGTAGGAAATATATTTTAAGTAGTATAAAGGAAAATCTTCTAACATTTTGATCTCTAGAGAGTGAGCAAGGAAGTATTAACTGTCCATATACAGAATAGCCAGCGCCTTGAGAGTTACGTGAAACAGACTTAGCCATTGTTGGTTATGAAGACATACGCCTGCCGCATAATAATACGCTTGGTAATTAGTCTGTTCTGCTTTTGCAACTTGCAGAAGAAATATTAAGAGAGGAATAATTTGTTACTTTAATACTAAAGAGTACTGTGGACACCAGCATGCGTAAAATGGCCACTGTAAAAGGTTTCCGTATTTAGCAGGATAGAGAATATACCAGGCCTGCTGGGGAAGAAAATTATTTGGCATTGGCATGAGTACTGTGATTCAATTGTAGTTATTAAAGCGGTGGGCATCGTAGACTTAACAATAATATTTTAAAAAAGCAATACTTTTTAACTAATTCGGAGATAAAACCTCGAGAAACATTCTATTGTGTTTGTGCTTAAATTAATATAAATAATACTAACTATTTAGAAGCTTTAATTGTGTTAATTTTTAATAGTTCCATTACACCCATGGAACAGATCTCAATGCGGAGATAACGGAGTTACCCCATGTCGTAAGCCCGAAATAGCGGCAGGAAGCTCACCGTAATTTGTTTGCATTGGCCGGCAAGGCCTATAGGGCTATCACATTCAAAATTTGTACCATTAAAGACAAAATATATGTGGAAACTATATGATCTAAATGAGTATATTATTCCTTATTTAAGTTAATGTCACTAAAAGCAGGGAAGTAAAATACTAAAACGATTATTCCATTACATTATGAAAAGTAAGGTGGCAACCCTGAGCAAGTCAGCTAATTATAGGCCCACCTGGTACCAACAGTAAAAAGGGACTCTTTTGATGATTCGTATATGTATTGTGATGAACAGACGCCGTGTTCCACAGGTCAGTGACGCTGCTCAGAAATAAATTGTAGGGAAAAGGAAAAGAAACAACACGGAAAGAAAAAAAAAGAATCAGTGAAATTAAATCAGTAATTAATTCGACGACCTCTGTGGCTCAGTTAGTAAGTGCGCTGGTATTTTAGCGCTGGGACCAAACTGACGTGACCAGCTAGTATGGAAATTTCTTTCTGAATATTTTGGCTGGATATCATCACGCTATGTATATTCGCCTTTTCACATTATTTAATCTTTTTAGACAGAATTATGATACAGGTAGCATCTTCTAGCATGTAGTCATTAATAAAGATAAGAATCAATAACAACAAAGCAACTGAAGTGTTAGATGATTATTCAGCTTTCCTCGATCCACACGCGAGATGATAAACTTGAGACAGATTTCTCTGTAGCCAGTCATTCATGATCGCCTGTTGTCGATTGAGAGGACTTATGATTTCCGATAGTGGGTGATACGACGATATTAAATTATATGTAATTGTTTCATCTATATACGAACAATAAAAACGATTATTAACATTTTTATGATCATTTTTATCATCATCATATCAGATCCGAAGGTGATAGTCACTTTTGGTAATATTCTCGCCTAAGGGTTGCCATTACATTTCCTTTGGGCCGCCTCACGCCGTTTGTCAACCGAGAACGAGAAGATTACGACCGGATAAAATGCTACTTATTTACATAGACTTACAGGATTCATTTTCCTAAATATAGCTAGAAAATGAAACCTATAGATTATAAAGTTGCATTTTATCGGGCTGAAATAATCTCGTTCTCGGTTGACGGTGTTGGTGGACAAACGACGTCACTCAGCTATTACACGATTTAAATGCAGCGAAGTTTTGTATGGAACAAAAATGGGATTATATGAGGCCGAAAAAATTGCTTAAAACATTATTGTTTTTTAAAACGCAAACGTTTATTTGAAAGTCATAATAAACGCGGATAAATTTTGTAAACTGCGTGTATTAGCTGACTTAAATTATAGGATAATATTTAATCCGATTAAATACTTTCTTGGGACAAATTATTCTATATACATTCGGTCTCCTGTGCCGAGGAATTCTATTAAGCAATCACCTGGCACTTAGGTGCTAACTGTTAACGAGAACCGAAATAGAACAAAATTTCTCCCAATTAAGACCGGATATTGGACAGTCCCGGAACAAATACTCCCACCCTGGCTCTCTGCCTACCGCGAAGAGCTAGATGTTGACATATCGAATATAGAACAGTTTCCCAATGCTGTGGGCGTTTTGAAGAAACACAATCATTTTGTAATTATAGCTGTCATAAAATTAAAAGCATTTGGAACGGCCGTAACATCGCAGTTGAGGTTGGATGGGCCCCCCCCGCTTTGTGGTTAATACATATTCATCACATGATTGCTTTTGAACTAAGACTTTAACAAAGCACTAATGTTGTATTCTCATGTTATATATATTCAATTAAAATCAGCGAGACAAAAACTGCAACATTTAAGGATTAATGTTATCTGAAAGCTTCGAATAAAAATGTATGAGACGCAAATAAAAACAAATCCTGACTCCGAACATAATTTACGTGACAAATTTAAATCGTTAATGCGCTTGCATTACCAGAGGCCGACATAAAATTACTTAACTGATAACACGAGTCGTAAAAGACGTATAAATTTAAAATTTAATGAAACAAGGCACTAATCGAATGCAACTCGAGCTTAGTGGAGCGACAGAAAAAGTTATTTTGAGATACTTAAAACACGCTCGAATTCTTTTTCTCTTAGCGAGTTAGCTGACATTGGAAGAGATTGTTTGCATGCTATTACAAGCAATAAAATAATTAGATTAGTTTAATTGCTTCGTAAATGTCCGTTATCTGAAGCAAGTAAACCTAGCGAAGTACAGTTAATTATGACGGTCATAAAACTATGTCGATATGGGCTGTTATACAATTCAAGGAAGATAAATACAAAACGCTGCATAATTCAACAATTTCATAAACCAAACAAATACGTATGAGATGATTCCCACAGGTGGACTGGAGGCATTGTTGTGGCTTCCCACAGTTACGTCACGGCATTGCATAGCTGTTAAGAAACATCTATTTACCAAATACCATGCTAAGGATGTTTCCTCATTCATCAATGGAGACGTTCATTCGAGGAAATTGCCTCACGTTATTACACCTAGCTCAGGAAACAGTTTTGCATCTTTTCTCAATAAACTGATTTAAATAAACAAATTATGTCAGTGGAACGTAGCTAACGGGTTTATTTGAAGTATAATATGATCATGTTTACCAGCAATCGTTATTATTTTAGAAACAGAAAGTTTTGTAGAAATTAAATCATTGCATTTATTTCATTTGATTTAAAACTTATATTTTTCTTTGGTCCGCTTTACGTCGCTCAGATTTTTATCTTGTAATGGATTACTTAATTCTCATTCGACGTGATAAATACACAAGACTACAATCAATACCAGAAAATAACTGTAAGTGACCCAATAACCGATATAAGGCTTTATTAAGTGCTCATCGTAACTTTAAGATATAATACATCACCCAAGGCCAGGAACGCCCACAGTTCGAAAATTGATTCGGAGAATTTCTTTCCGATCATTTCTTTGGAAGGATTGATCATTTTCCTTTGTGGAAGTTCTCAACTGACCATAGGATGATTAACCAATTGTCTGGGATTAAGTGGCATCATTAGTTGCTGGAGCACCACAGGGAGGTAAACTTAGCTTAATTGATAGTAGATCTATTTTTAAGAGGTAATTAAATTTAATACAGCAGTTTTATCTTTTGCAACCATCGATATCGAAATTATATCGTCGACTTTTTGTGATGTAACACAATCTATAATAATAATTGTCACGATTATCGCCCTGAGACACATTAATGTGATGCTTCGAAGACGTTAATCGTACCTTGTAATTCTAGACGATACGTAGCATATTTTTCAACTATAATTTGAAGCGTCCATTGTTTATGTTCTTACGCAATGTTTGCAGAATTTAATAACAAAATTTGATCACAATATTTATAATATTACTCTAGTTTATCTCCAAACAAAATATCCTCTTAAAGTCATGTTTCAACACAACATTATCGGAATCTAATCTCGAAAACTGATGATCATATCAACCGTCAGACTCGGGACTAGTTGATTGCAGTACGGTTACATAAAAACTTCGCGTGCCGTATATGGAATCCATGTCATAGTTAACTCGATAACCAATTTCGCTACTCTCAATACGCTGACCATGTATGATTTCTATGAATTCCCAATTAGCGAGCCACAATGGAATATGAGCCTTCCTCCCCGACGATACATCTCAGATCTCCCTGCGGTCGCCTCGGTGCATCTTTGATAAGAGAAATTATTGGTGACCTGAATTCATAAGTGATTTACCGGCACTAGATTCAATGGATATTATTCTATTAGTGTTATATTTAGTACCGTTCATTCTACATTCCACAAAGGTCGATACGGATCTCGAGGCAAGGACGCCTGAAAGGCTCACTATGACGAATTGTGCAGTTTCTTAAGAATTCCGCACACGATAAAGCCATTGACTGTCGCAATTGCACACGTTAAATGAACAATAAATGAACTGTTGCGGAATGTTCCGTTAAATACTCCATTTTATTCTTATTCTGCTAAATATGTACCAAAAATCAACAGATAATTGCCATCGATGAGCCATGAGTCACCTGTGTACGTAAAATCACAACACTCCATAATCAAACCGAAAAGGAATACCCTATTTTAACCCCACTTAAACTCAAGATAACCCGATCCAAATATAGGAGCATTGCCAAATACCTGGACCCATAAAATCCTGCATTCAATTGCGTAGATGGTTCTAAATATACCCAGGTACTCGTCTGGCGCCAAGGTTCCCACTCAGGAGTATTTACGTCTAATTTATTGCAATATGAATATCAATTGACGAAGATGGGGGAAGCTGCTCGAGGTAGTGTTTCCCGCGACTTCGTTTATGGGTCACTGAACCCATCGTTTATAATTCTCAGGCCTGTGGTATAGTTGTGGTTAATAGATTGTATGACGATTTCTGTACTGCTTACTTAAATGAAACGAAATGATTTCCCCTAGATGCTCTGGAATCACCAACATCACGGAAATTGGAATGCACGGAGAAGTGAGAAACATTCATTCATCCAGATCTTTTTTCTGTTTTAATTAAGCCCCTTCCAACATCAGTTCATTAAAAAACGCCATCAAAACGTTTGCATAATTTTTCTTTCTCTAATAGCTTACCGCAACTTTTCTAAGAAGAGTTTTTCTCCCATTTCGCAGCGTTCAGATGAAACTGTTCGTCGGAATCAACGCAACCGTAATAGTTTTGTCATCGTAATGACTCGAGTCGTTGCATAACACATCAATAGCTCCATTACTTTATTCACATGAACATTATAATAATTGAATTATGAAACGAAATTACTATGATAGTACTGCGTTGACGAAATCTGCTTCAAATTCTGGCGGCCCACGAATTTCATTTGAATATAAATGGCAACATTATTGCAGTAGTTTCTTTGGCATTACCTTATTATACTCCTATCAGCTTGTTGCCATCCCATACGCCACTGTTAGACTATATTAATAAGGTTTAGTTGGGCTCTTATGCCGTTGGCAAAAAATTTGGGCACTTCTATGCAGTCTTTGATCTAAGGCGTTCTAAATTGATGATCCGAAATTTTTGTCATTTTGTACCTACCTGCATGTGTTATATGCACAATATATTTGCAAAAATCAAAAATAATTCATAAAGTCTTGATTATCCTCCTCTTAATTTTATGCAATAAAATCAACATATATTTTGGAAGGTTAAAATTACCACATTTATTATGCCTCCAATTTATCAGTGCAGAACATGGCAGATTTGTTATTACAGCAACAGATATTAAGTGGTGTCCTAAGGCTGTATATGGGCATAGCCAATCAATTGGCTCTTGTTAAACCTACAATGTTAAATTGATATTCATATTGTAGATATTTGTGGCCCGCTATTAGGTTTATTGTACCTGAAAACATCATCCAATTTTGGCTGTATAATTGCATTTTATAGTTGTATACAAAATTTCTTACATTAATGCATACTTTTGGGCATTTTTTCGGTGTCGGGAAAACCTATCGTTTGTAATGATAAAAACAATTGTCTTTTCCTTGGCCCTTACTAAAAACCAGCGTTGCAAACTGTGTTTGTTGCTGGTAAGTGCCAATTTGGTAAAACTTAATAATTAAATGTTTTATATAAAACTTAAAGTTAATTGTGCCTTTTTTTATTTTCCCGGCACTCAAATAATCTTACTGTTTAATTAAAGTCTATACAGCGGTTAAGTCAGAAGTACAATTTACATAGAAGAATGATTTGAAAAATCAAAACCATGAAAGATGAAGCCAATACAAAGCGCAGAGACCACAAACGACCTGCATTTACCGCGTCAAGTAACGGTTGATAAAGAACCATCGAAAATACCAGATAATTGTGATAAATGACCGTAGCATCGCAAATTCAGCGTGGCCGTGTCCAAAAAGTGATCCAAACATAAATCAATGGTTATGAATGCATATGACATGTTACGTATACCAATTCCCATTAGCTTTCTCCCGCAAATGGCGAAATTTTCATACAGCCAATATTTAACCTAAGGTATACTTAGGCGTTATGATTTAGGCGATTCAAAGTGCAAAATCGAAGTACAATCAGGGAAGCTGAAGAGAGCCAGATTGCGAATCTAAGTAAGGTGGTCACGACTCACGTTACGTAAAATCCAGCCGACTTAAATGAAATTGATAATATATTCCGACCAAATGAAGTAGGTCCGTCTAGTGGCTCTCTTTCAATTTCCCCCATGGCACATAGTTCTATGTTCAGCACGTGTGCTGCACGTGGAACAACAACAAATTGAAAGTTACGCGAGATTTGAACAGAAGCTACACTTTGGCCATCTGGATTCGGAAGACCCATTCCCAAAAAAATTCGATCAAATTATTCAACAATTCAAAAATAGCCACTCTCCTGCAGTGCTGCTATTTAATACTGGATCAACTCGCCTCTTGGCACTATTTGCGCAGGTGTTTAAAGTGTGATAATTTTGACACAATTAGTACTTATAGGCAAATGTTTACACATTTCTAGAATCATTATCACAGAACCTAGAAATGTTATATTCGGTATTGCGGTCAACAGATTATGCTTCTAAATGGACTAAGCCCACAGGTGTGATTTTCTCATTACATCATGCCTAGGAATTCTAGATGATGATTTAAAAGTACTCTGATCGTCTAGCTAAAACGTTTTCTTTATAGAATCGTAAAATTTATGGGAGTGACATAATAGTAAAGTCGAGGGTCGAGTTCATGTTATCGAACGCTTATGTGAATACGATACATTTTATGAACGGCCTCTTTAAAATATGCGAAAAAATGTTTTAATTTTCTCTGCTGCTTCTGCTTATTTTTGAATACAAGCCGCTACGAACTCTGTATTTTTGGCTACAGCAATTCTATTTCTTCTGTACTTCTAGTTTGTTTTGTATCACTAAATTTGATAAGTATCATTTAACAACTTTATCATTTAAACTTTCTACAACGTCGCTTAAGCAAGATTTTACTTACAATATAATTGTAAGATCTGTTTAGTATTCAGGCCCTGCACTTCACAATCCTTTAACGCGAAGGTAACAAGGTATTTAAAATCTCTCTATCTTATTTATAGGTACACATACCTTTATATTTTAGTTCTGTGCGTATAAATACAATTACCTATGTTATCAGTTTCGACACAGAACTTCATTAAATAGTCTTTTTGTGCCAGAATCTTTGTAACATTGTATTATTTATTTTTCATTTTATGTATCCTAATACAGAATACCATGCACTGTACTTTTACGCTTGGCACAATCTTAATTCTTCCAATTCACAGTTGTAATAGTTGTCCTAGAGCACATTTGTATAATACAACTAGCTTTTGCACGCTGCTTTGCCCACTTGGAGTTCAAAAATTGGTAAAGATATATTTTTTTCAAAAACATAATGTTTTTGAAAGAACAAAAATAGGTATCTAGCCTATGTTACTCTCCACACTTTCAACTAACTCTATGCCAAAAATCTAGTCAATTGATTGCGTCGTTAGAGCGTGAAAGAAGGACTAACAAACAAACACTCTTTCCCATTTATAATATTAGTAAGGACTAGTAAGAAAGTAATTACCCTTCTAATATTAGAAATGTAAGTTTGCTTAATGTTTTTAAAATTTGTATTCAAATTACATTTACGAAAACATCATATATTTTAGTAGCGAGCCCTACTCCACGGCCAGGTTTTTAGCTGTCTGGTTTACACGTATTAAGTAGATAAGTAGGTAACTAAATTGTAACTTTCAATTTTATTTTATAAAAAGTTACTGCACGTAAACACAAAATTTAGTAGCAAGTGGCAAGTCAAGTCACTTAAAATTTAGTTAACAACTTAATACATGTAAACCAGACATATGGTGAAGCTCTTAAGCTTCATCTGCCATTGACTTATGTTGATTTGTTATTACAAAACTTAATTTACTTTAATCTTTTAAGTTCAGTTAACTCACTGTACGAAAAATAAGTATTACGGTGAAGGCATGTCATTTAAGTAACATTTTCTCAGTGTCTATTGTTGAGACTAATACACAATGGCTGCCGGCAAGGACAGCGACTTTTTGTACTTAAGTACAAAAATAAATTAATTTTACCTACTTTGTAATGGGTCGAGTCGAATAAAGGAAATCACTTTTAGTGCGTGATTTTAAAAAAAAACCTGTGTATCTAACGATGGGGCATTGTAAATAACACTATCCTTCTAATTTTAATATTAAATGGGAATGTTTGTTCTTCCACGTAAAAACTGCTACAATGTGCATAAAATTGGGCACATTAGGGGAACTTGCATTAACACAGGAAGCTCTGGAATGAACTATCTCCAGCAGTATTTCCGGAGCGCTACGACCTACAAACCTTCAAGAAGAGAACGTATTCCCTCTTAAAAGGCCGGCAACGCACATGCAACCCTGATGTTGCGAGTGTCTATAGGCGGCGGTAGTTGCTTTCCATCAGGTAACCCGTTTGTTCGTTTGACCCCTTATTTTATAAAAAAAAACACGGGATACTTTTTATTCCGAATTGGCAGACATGCCGGCAAAGAGTGGTATTATTTTAAAGGGCACCGTCACTCCACGCTAGCAATTTGAACTGACCTATAGCCGTCTGTTGAAGAGATTATTTCGGTCCGACGTAAGGTTTCATTTTGCTCTACGTCACTACAGATCGGCGACGCCATGGACGCTAGAGCGATATAGCTAGAAAATGAAACCTATAGATAATAAAGTTGCATTTTATCGGTCCGAAATAATCTCGTTGACGGTGAGAGCATGCGCTGTGGACCAACGGCGTATATCCTACCACGAACCTACGCGTTTTGGCCATATTGCCCACAGTACATGAGTCAGATTGTCTTTTTTCGCGATTTGCGTAATCCTGCTCTTGTTTCGCCTTGACATGTATCGTTTCACAAGTTATTGCAGTAAATCAATTCAAGTTTCACTGAAAACATGTCTGCCAAATGTTGTGCTTGCAACTGATTGTAATGGTTTCGGTCTAAATAGGCGGTAGCGGTCATCGACCCGACTCAAATAATTTAATTCGGGCATCATAGATCCATATTATAAATAATTTAGAAACCAGCATAGATATTTATTATATGTATAATAGATACCTTAAAGACTGACGTACATATATATCCTTAAACCTAACACGTTGTCATACATGTCACCAGCTTCTTCTCTCCTCCGGAGACTCCAGTAACAGAGATTGACAACAAAGTAGTGTGTTGCCACTTTTTAGGGTTACGTACCCAAAGAGTAAAAACGGGACCCTATCTACATATTAATACACGAGCGGAAAACTTTGCACCCCCTTTTTACGAAAGACGCGTAGATGTAAAAGCATGAAACTCCCAGTTATAGTTGATATAGAGAGGGAGCGTTGAACAATATTTTGACATGCTACGATAATCATACACGAAATACTGTTTTATGTATGGTTGCTGTGAGTTTTTTTTAATATTGTAGTAGGCCTGGTAACGAGATCTTAAGGCCATATTAAAGTCTGTGACAGATTATGGTTTTTATAGCTCCTATACAACTAATTATTTTTAAAATTTGAAGTCGTGTTTGTCGACAATAAATATTGTGTTTTGTTTTTAATCTGTGCTGAAAATTTTTTGTCTACGTACCCTTACTTGACAACACATTTCTATCGAGTTTAGTCGAGATTTTGATATTATGAAAAGAATACGGTTTTTGCTTTTTACTTTTTTTGCTTTTGTTTGCTAGTCTACGAACGAGAAATTTGTCGATATCGACTATTTTGACAACGCTCAAGAGAGAGATATCACGTTGGTGTATCGTAGGCCGGCAGGTGTCTATAGCTCCAGACTGTATCTCAAGAACGATACTACAAAGTTGAAATTTTTCACAGATTATGTATTTCTGTTGCCATGCTATAACAAAAAAGTATACTAAAACAAAACAAATATTTAAGGATGGCTATCATACAACAAAGTACCTATTTTTTGCATTTTTTCGTTTTGATAATAGATGTCACTATTTGCCTTCTACATCGCGCTATGGCTTAAAAGATGTGGTTGATTGTTATATCTGTTCAACTGTCAGAACAAGTTTTCTAAATTGTTTGCTCTCTACTGGTACGAAACCCTTCGTGCGCGAGTCAAACTCGCACTTGGCGGGTTTATGTCATTAAGACTAAGGAGCAAGGTCATGAATCCATTTTTGATATAATAAGGGGGCAAACGAGCAAACGGGTTACCTGATGGAAAGCAACTACCGTCGCCCATAGACACTCGCAATATCAGGGTTGCAGGTGCGTTGCCGGCCTTTTAAGAGGGAATACGCTTCTTTATTATTTTAATTCTTGAAGGTTTGCAGGTCGTAGCGGTCCGGAAATACTGCTGGTGACAGTTCATTCCAGAGCTTTACTGTGCGAGGCGGAAAGTTACGCAAAAATCGTACTGTGGAAGACTGTCATTCATCAAGATGATATGGATAGTAAATTTTCCGCGTAGGTCGATGGCGAAAAGTTGTAGCTGCAATGATTCCGAAAAGTTCCACCGTGATAAGGTATAATATAAAAAATACTTGTTTATACAACGAAAGCGTACGAAATGTAAAACCACAGTTAACAGTTAATCTGGGTTAAGGTTATACAGTTAATTCGTTTGCGTAATGATACCTTGTAGTTGCTATAAACAAATAAATCTATATGTTACATACTATGTAGATACAACCGAAGGCGCGTGTTTTGTTATAAAATAGATTTATGACCCTTTGACGTATGTTTTGGGGTTCCGTGCAAGGAAATGAATAATAACGTACACATCACAGGTAGCAGATTTAAAACAGCCTATATTTGTAATAGAGCGTCCGTAGCCTAGTGGGTAAGACCCTCGCACTCGAGAGGGTGCAGGTTCGAACCCCGGTGGAGGCGTGTACCAGTGAGACATTTTCCGATCTCAAGTACACAAAACTCATTGCCGTGGGAGAGCCATGCTTCGGCACGAATGAGCCGGCTCGACCGGAGTTCCCGTGATGTACAAATTTTGAAAGCAACGAAGTTGCGGGCATCAACTAGTGGTTACTTAAAAGAGTAAAACAATCACATACAAAAGAATCTCGCCTTTCGTAATTTTCGTCCATACTGCACGCAGATATGACAATAAAAATGGTCAAACACTCTGTTAGGCCGAAATTTACATACAATGACGGACAAAAAGCGCGTCACACCTTCCTTTTGTGCATTATAAACTCATTTATGTATAGTTTCATTGATTCCGTATTTTGTCAGGAACCGAAAAGGGTTCTCATGAAACAATTTTAGTAAAATTCGACTACGATTTTTATAATTAACTACATACAAGAGGTCGCCCTGTGGTCGAAATTCTACCATAAGTATTTAATTCCATCGTGTAGAGGAGCTATAAATAATAATCTATTGTCAACTCAATCACAGACTTCAACCTGGCATAAAAGTTGAAGTCTGCGATTGAGGATTTCACGATCGATTCGTTATTAGGCCATTAAAAAAAACAGACTTCAACCAAAAACAAACGAGTATTTCGTGTATGATTAACGTATCATGTCAAAATATTGTAGTGTGCGTAGCGTCTTATTTAATAAAAACATCCTAAATTAAAGCATATTTTATAATTATATTGGTATTACGCGCTCCTCCTCCATATTAACTAGGTATACCAGGAAGAAATTTTACCCCTTTTTTCGAATTTTAAGTCATTACTACTACGCGTCTTTTGTAAAAAGGGGTAAAATTTACAAAGTTTCCCGTTCGCGTATTAATATATAGATTATGCTATCTAGAGCTAAAATTATGCCTACTACGCCGACTTTCTAAATAAATACACTAATACGGAATAATCTTGCTTTATACATATTTAATTTCGCAGGTCTAGGATTTCGCGCCTGCCTAATTAAAAATTTTATTGTATACATTTCATTGTATACAATGAAATTTCTCCCAGTTATATTTGATATGTAGGAGGAGCGTGGAATACCAATATTATTTTAAAATGTACTTTAGTCATGCATATTTTTAATAAATAAGACGCTACGCACATTACAGTACGCACACTGTGGTTGAAGTCTGTGTTTTTTTTAGTAAAATTTAATGGCCAGGGAACAAGACCTTTATGGCTTTTTTGTTAAAAAACCATGAGCGATACTCGCGTAAACCTTAAAAATAATAACTTTATGGTCATTCTAATTTAATAATCTAGAGTAATAGAACACATATCGACAAAAAAAATGTTGTCTGTTTATCTGTTTGTACGCGCTAATCTCTGGAAGTACTGGACGGATTTGAATAAATCTTTTATTGTTTAATAGCTACAAAGTCTGGGCAACATAAAACATACTTATTATCCCGGGAAATGTATGGTTCCCCCGTGATATACAACTAAAGTTGCGGGGATCAACTAATAATTAATATATACCTAAATAAAATATATACCTAAATGCAAGAGTCCGTTCCCTTATTCCTGCTTGGGTACAAGTTGATATGAATATAGCTAAGGCAAAGTATTACTTTGTAACTAATTAACTGACTTTCTCCTATTAGTGTGATGGCAATGTACTATTTCCCTTTGTTTGCGTTGATCTAAAAAGCTGTTGATAGCTGACGTCTCTGTCCCACGCTGAAAAAAAAAATTGTTTATGACGGGGATTTACCTCAGTGCAAGTGATCGATATAATTGTACCATTGTTTATTCGCGTAACAACCTAATTCCCATCGACGGGGTTCCAAGAATATATTGTCATTGTTTTTACGTAATGTTGGTAATAAATTCTGTATAGGTAACATGACTCCTCTTAAATTATAATCAGCATTGTTTTTGAACTACGAGGTGTGTTCAAAAAGTATCGCGAATTTTGAATTTTCGCGGGTTACGTATATTCGAATTTCGAATTTTTTGTGGCGTTATGTTGGTACTCATGTCTCTCACTTATGCCGACAAGCTCGGCCATTTTAAATGTTCACTTAATTGTTGACAGCTGCTTTGCTTGCACGTGTTTTGGATCGTCTTCGATTTCTACCTATTCAAAAAA
>JAOTAV010011018.1:0-27075 GCA_026546445.1 Cyclargus thomasi | reverse complement strand
TCTGTATATCTTTAGGCCCACTATCATAATAATTTGCATTCAATAAATTTTGTTTTACACGCATATTCCCTATTGACGACATAATGAAGACATAAGTGGAAGCAGCAGATAACTTACATTTTAAAAACTTCCGGATTTTTACGTTTATACACGATTTTGGACTCCAAAAATTATTCGAAATTAAAATAATGTGGGTTTGATTTTTAACTAAATTCACTACCTAGATAATGAAATAATTAAGTTACAAGATTTGTCAAACATTTATAGAAAAAAAATAGTATGTACTGTGTGTCTGTGTCACTATGGCGCCTGAACAAATAAATAAATTTCAATTTATTTGTTTAAATTAATGGTATAAAAGTTCTAAGACATATTGGATAAAAATTGGTTGAGTATTTTAAAGTTGTGTGGGTGAAAATGGGCAAGAACAAACGAATATGTATTTGAAAACTATACTTTGTCTGTTTTTGTGATTTTCCTGAGTCAGGACATGAGAAGAACAAGTGAATAACTACAAATAATTTTCATTTTTTATTAATCATCTTTTTGGTCCGTATGTGTAAAAAATAGTTTTTAAAATGATGGTTAACTGTTCCTTCCTATCTTCAACTATATGATTATGTATCGCTGTCATGTATACACGCGTTATGTGTCGTTTCGGTGTAACCTGGCTCTTACATACTACTGTCAAATGTAAATAAATTAGTCGCAGTTAATATATTAGGCTGTAAAATAACTAGGCGGTGCCTTTTAAGAATATTACTGAGCTAACATTGGTTTAAATAGGATATTAATAAGTACCTAGGCTTTGCTGTTTGCTTTCAACATTTTTTTTTACTACGAGAAAAAATTATGTCCTATTAATTTCATATCGACTTTTCCTTTTAAGTATTTTTGTTAATACTCTACTGAATTTATATAAATCAGCAGAGTATAATAAAGTCATTTTACAAAATATATTTTTTAAACGAATGTTCGATGGCTTCATTTCACAATCGGCGGTAACAGATGATGACACGCGAGCACGATTGTGTGAAACGCAAACTCGGTTATGCTCGCCAATCATCGTCTATGAATTATGATCGCCTTTGTGTGTGCTTGCTCGATGATCGTGCTGGTTAACTTTCAACGATGATCACCGGTTATGTAGACCCTGCTTTAAATGTTTTTGATACAATGAGTCTAATGCCAAAAATGCTAAAAAGGACACGTTGGCTATTGGTTCTGCTGTCAAAAATCTGGGCGTAAGTAAGCTAGTTAAAAGCGTTAGCTATTGTATGCGCTTCGTAGCATGCTAGAGATTTGACGCTATGCTGCGCGTGAGAGCGATTTGATATACTGTTCTGAGAGTTACTGTGTATAAAAAATAACGTCGCAGCTGCGCTCCGATTGGCTGTGTTAACCGCCGGTTCAAAGTACATTATAAAAAAAACATATTATATTATACGGTCGAAATGCGAAACCTCTTCCTTTTTTTAAATTCAGTTAAAATATGTTTTTTGGGGCAATAATCTATCTTAACACTATCAAGTCAGACACTTAATTTATGAGTTGAATAACTGATGTCCTCTACACAAATATACTGATATATATACTGAATATAGTCAACAGTACATCTTTATTATGATTATGTTCTCGGTGGACTACACTATATTATTAGACTGCACAAATAGATGTTATAATAATAAGTATAATTTTAGTGTACCAAAATATTAAGAGGGGATTGCATTAAATAAAATATATATTAAATTATTTTCTCATCGCAGTACGATGCAAACGAGCTACTTTACGAGTGAGCTTTGATACACATCATAAGATATTAAAAGGCGATACAAAAGCTATCTGATGAAGTTACCTTTAGGTAACTTTTGGATATTCTTTGCACGCGACCGCAAAGGTAAAATAAAATAAACTCGACAATAGATCCTCGTCGTCATACATCCGATCCTCCTACCACTGGCAGTGACACGTAAACATTTAAATAAAATGGTACGTTATAACATAAGCAACAAGTTTATTTTTTTAATGACATTGGTCTAGCTGCCCATGACGCCGCTCTTTGTAGTGGCGTGAAGAAAAATGAAACTTACGGTTTATATCATAAAGTGACATCGTATTTGAGTTATTGTGTGTCGCGACCACTGGCAGCGAGGATCGGAATGTTAATTTTACGTCGTTTATCTCCTACCCCTCCTATCTTTCTTCTGATTCATTTCATTGCGGTCCCCTAGATAAATTTAGGTTGTCTTTTGGGCAAACATGAGTTTGGGATTTTTTTTATATAAGGTTTTTGGTGGTTAGGTACCACTGTTGATCCTAACGACACAAGAGTGGCATAGTTGGTAACGTGGCGGATAAAAAAATGTTAGAGATGCTTATAGCAACTCGTTTGCACCGTACCGAAAAAAAATTAAATGCGCCTCCACTATTTATTTTTTAAAGTAATTATTTAAAAGATGTGCATAAAAATTAAGTGCTGATTGTTAAATTTAAGTTAATATAAATTGTATAGTCTGTGAAGCTTTGTATTTTAGGGTAAGTGTTGTACATTGACGTTAAGTAGGTATACGCTGCAAATTAAATATTTTCCATTGTAAGATTAAAATAAGCGGACAAAATGTTTATTATTTTAAATAAAAAGTTACCAAATATTTTGAATTTGTTATTTTTATATTTTTATTTGATAATATATTATGCACAGGAAATGATAACTATATTACAAATTAAACTGAAAGACGTATCTATTTATTTCTGAAAGAAATCTCTTCCATCAGCCCTTAGTAATAGACAACCACACAAGCCAACTCTAATTCTATCAAAAATGCTATAGTGCTTTTGCGTAATCTAATCAGTAACGGTCATTAACCCTCTGTCCAAAAAAATTGTGATTTTCTATTCAAACCGTGACAATACTAAAGAAACAACACAACACTACGTTATCAATTGTGGTTTGGTCATGGATAGTGACTAATTTATTGACAAAGGTTAAATTGACAGCTATGGCCTAAAGTGGTCGAAATTACTATATGAGTATGTAAAATATAAATCTCCATAAAGAGGCTCATACCCCCTAAAGTCTACTAATACTTTAGGGTGTGTTCAAATACAGAGCATGGCAAAAGTAATAAATTGCTACAAGAATTTGAACGCTATTTTTTAAATTTTACATTCAGAGAATTTTCCAGAAAAACAGCCCTGAAACATCAAGTCAAGTCGTGCATTTAAACAAAGTCTATTATCATGACGTGCACGAACTCGCGTAGAGGAAATTCGTGAGCTACCCTCAAGTGATGTTCAGTTTATTAGACGAGTATGGTGATGAAACTTAAGAATATTAAAGGGTTATTATAAAGCTTCTAGTAAAGTTACCCGACAGACGTTGTTCTGCGGGGCTGAATTATGCAACTAAGCCATTTTAATCGGTCCAGCCGTTTAGGAGGAGCTTAGTGAAATCATAGGTGACGTACACACAAATAAAAGTAGTATTTTTTTTAATTATATTTAGGGGGCAAGCGAACAGACGGGCTACCTGATGGAAAGCAACTGTCGTCGTCCATGGACACTCGTGACATCCTAAGAGTTGCAAGTGCGTGGCCGGCGTCTATGAGGGAATAGAAAATCTAAATCGGGATAGGGGAGACTAGGGAAATTGGACCACCGGTAAATAACACAGCACAACGCCGCTTTACGTAAGTTTTCTGTATTGTGTACTTGAGATCGGAAAATGTCTCATTGGTACACGCCTTCACCGGGGCTCGAACCTGTACCTTCTCGAGTGCGAACCAAAGTCTTACCCATTAGGCCACGAACGCTCTAACCTAAAGTATCCACTTAATATTATAAATTTGAAAATGTGTCTGATTTTGCTGAAATTTGGTATGCATGCTTTTTTATTTATACTTCGAGTCCCGGGGAAGGACATCACAATCATTTCATCCCAGAAAATGTAGGGTTTTTTTTAACAAATTTTAAGATTGTAAATAAGAAAAAAAACTACTTTTAAACAACCGCACAAATAGATAACGACATTCAAAAGAAGTACGTGGGTGTTGGCTAATGTTGCCCACACAGGTATTGTCAAACGTGACATTTCTAGAATTGGAAAAGTCTCAATATAACTTTGCATTGGAACCTTTTTCGTTGAGTCGGGTCGCATTGAGACGTCTGGATTAAACTATTCCATTCATATTGGAGAAACTATTTTACACGCTCCAGGAATGTGGATTCAATTTATAGACGAAATTGAGGCTTGCGCAGACAAGCGATAGCTCGTTATATTTTTTCTCTCGGACAGCACTTGACCAAAGAAACCCCATGATGATTTCGTCGAATAACTTAACTGAACCCAATACCCCACTCCTATCTATTATATAAAAATAACTCGGGTTTTCCATCCTGACGATATAACTCCAGAAAGCACGAACCATTTTTTGGACTTTGGACTCCGTGAGGTTTATAGCAAAGAAAAGGAAAAATTTCAAGAGAAAAGTTACCACGCGGACGGAGACGCGGGCAACAGCGAGTTACCTTATAACTTCATTTTAGACTATTCTTCGTTAATCCCACAGGAACCACACATTTTTATGTAGCAACACTCGCCTTTATTAGTTAACCCTAATCAAAACTCCTATCGCTGAAATATCTCCATTCTCCATATTATCATGTACCGGTGGGCAGAGGCATTTTCATTAGCTCTATAAACGTTAATTCTGTATCTATAATGTTAATAATCCAAGGAGTTGTATTATATATTTACATTTTCTAACCCCAAGTACATAATACAAGGAGTTTGTATTATGTACTTGAGATTAGACATGTCTCATTGGTGTCTCATCTCAAATGCGTCGATGCGAACCTGCACCCTCTCGAGTGCGAACTTAACTTAAGTTGGCCCCGTGGCCAAGTGGATAAGACCTTAAGTTCGTACGTACGCACTTAAATTCCGTTGTACTTTCGGAAGTATAATGTTAGTAGGATAATAATGGTTATTATTCCTTGCGAGTTGTACACGCCGTACGCGACAATCCCCGTGTGTCGTAATTGTATAACAAGTACCGAGCTACTGTGTTACTTAACTAACTTAGCTCTCCAGAGTTTCTAACATATTTAACGTTAGTGTCAGTTCACATTGAGACGCGAGGCTTCATGGAATTACTAGGATATTCAAATTAATATAACAAGGCACAAAGTTATGAAATAAATTTAAAAAAATATATATTTATTTCAGATGACACAGATCCATAAAATTGTTAGTAAAAACTTATTAGTATATTCCAATTGGATTTTAAATAAAGATTTTGTTCTTTTATCATAATGTCAACTATCTTTATTTTATAATAGAGATATAGTTGCACTTTGTCTGCTGTCGCGGGCCCTAACTATAAACATAGACCAATTATTTTAGATGCAGTCTTTGTCCGCAGTATGAACTTAAAAACTATTAATATCCACTAGCGCAAAATTTGCTGCAGAAATGCGACAGCTAAATTAGCACCCTATAAGCAATATTTATATCATCATCAATGTTATATTTTATTTGAATTTTTTTATTATTATTTATTTAATCAAGTTACAATACATTTTGTTTGCCTTACAATCATTTATTTATTTAAAACAATCATTGTTTATTAAATTAGCTTTAAGACATCATTGTTATCTCCATCTTTTTGGTAAAACCCGTGGACCCGTGCGAGTTTCTTACACCGGTTCTTCTCGCCGGGTTAGTTCCCGAACCGGTGGTAGGCTTCGTAGTCTCGACGTTCAGAAAGTGCACTTTAAGTACTAATTTTGAATAAACAGACTTTGATTTTATATCGCACAGCTTTTGAAATTAAGCTCGTATCTAAGCCAGTATGCGTTACTCTTTGAATTACTTAAAGCATATAAACCTCTCCTTTTTGAATGTCACTTGATAAATCTCACATTATAACTTCTCGTCCTGGTGTTAGTTGACCCTATACACTGCTTGCTGCCTACGCGACGTACTTTGTAACATTAGGTTAGTATAATAAGTTTGATTGACTGGACCTGGGCATGTCCCAATATTTTATAGAATAATGTTTTTGTTTGTTTTAAAGCATTTTATAATTCATAGTAGTGGACCCAACAGCCGTTGTATTGCCGGTATTGGTTTGTTAATCTAAACCGTTCTCAGATCTCCTCGACCTCACAAAAACTTCATTAAAATCGGTCCTGTCATTTGGGAGGAGATCGGTGACAAAAACTCGCACACTACAAGAATTTTATATATTACGATTTTCTCTTGATATACGACTATTTAGTGTCCTATAGGACACTAAATAGTCTTAGTGTATTAGAATGGCGAAGTGGTTAAAAAGCTTGATAATATTATTGAAATGTTTGTAGAGAAAATCTATTGAGATTTCTGGCCATTGAAAGCATTTCCTTCATTCGAGCAATGTCTGAAATTGAAATCGGTATGCTTTGTCCGCCTTGAGATCGTTTTGAAGATTATTTACAATCCGATTAATAAACTGTTTTAAATGTTCAATGAATCAATCGTCGGTCTTATAACAAGACCAGCTATGTAGGAGAGATTTTGTTATGCCTGAGTGTGTGCGAAGTAGTCTACTTCACGTGTGGCAATCACAACTCTCTTTACTATCATTGGGACGCCGACTTGACATGCAACTTGCATGTCAAGTCCGTAGTCCGTGTTCCGTAGCAATCTTGAAACTGATGCCTACTGAAATCAAGGCGACTCGACCCCAGGCCTGCGAACAACATTGTGGCCTTTTTTGGATAGCCCGACCAAATATTATGTCATAAGGGAAATTAAAATAGGAGATTAACACAGTCAGTTAATAACGACAAATCGTTTAAATAAATTAATAACTACAAATTGTCGCAGTACTCTAGTTTTTAGCGGCTTCTCAACCAATTGCGAACAACGCCTCCTATTTTCAATTTTATCAAAAAACTGATTGGACTAAATCGTTTTTCAAAAACAACGATTTATTTAAATAAGAATAAAAAATCCTGCATATAATGCTTGAGTAGCCGGTGAAAACTAGAGTACTGCGACGATTTGTAGTTATTAAATAGAAATAAGACAATATTATGTAACTTTGTGGCATACGATATGCCACTTATTACGTAAAAAAAAATCTATGCGATTTGCATTAATAATAAAAACATAACGACAATAGTACCGCTACACGTTACGTACAGTTCTTGGGGCTTGTCTGAACCTGACTAGCTTTGTATCGTTTGTCCGTAATATCTAAATAATTATATAAATTGCCTAAAGTGGCAGCCCTGGCGTTAACTCAAGTCACGGTTGTTAGCATGAATTCAAACAGAAGCTGGTTGCTCAAAAAGTAACTCTATGTTAACGTAGTAATGTGCAGTTTTGTTTAAGCAGGCCGTAACGCTGGCGGCTTTCTTCGAGATCAAAGCTTAGTTCCTTGAGTAATGTATTATTTTTTTAATGGTTTTGCTGGGGAATCGAAATGTAAAGCGATGATGATGTAGGGCAAACTTTTCTATCGAATATAAACATCATTTAATGATTGATTAAACAAAGAAAATGGGTATATGCCAAAAAAAATATAAAAAGAAACAAAGAAAAAGGTAGCAACATTGTAGGAATTTGGCCATTATTATTATCATTATAGAAGGGGAGCCCAAGAGGGAAATTTTTGAGTTACTCGAGCGTCAGATTTAGCTAGTCTAGGCTTTCTACATGTATCTGCAATACTAAAAAAGTCACTTCGCAATATTGGAAAGAGCAATTCAATGTAATTTTTCTTGCAAAAATATAAAATAAATTGTGTAATAATCTAATTTTATAAAACAGTGATTTCACAATAGATTTAAATTGATTTTAAAGTAAATATTTCATCAAAACAATTCGATTTTTTAACAAAATGTACTAAATGAATTTCAAAGCACCTCATTTGCAATATTGCTATTACGACATTTTTAGGTTCCCTGCAGGTTATTATATATTTATCAATTAGTTCAGTACTTAAAAATATTTTTAAGTACCTAAATGCTGTCGAAACTATCTTATTGAGATAGGAGGTTTTAAAAATACCCCCGGCTATTACTTCTATTTTTTTCTTCTGATAGAGTAAAAGAACATTTTAAACATTTATGAAGAACACTCATATAAAATAACTAAATAATAAAAACATTACAAACCTCACAATAAGAATTATGATTAATATTTTATCAAAAAATTTATTAGTTATATAGTTGCATTTCAAGTAAGAATATGAGTTGATGTGTTACTAAAGGAAATAGTGAGACGTAACAAATTTTTATATCAAAGTAACGCAAACTTCTGGCCAACTCTGGACGAAACTACCGCGCATCAGAATATTTATTAATGTTTGTGATTTGTTTGTTTCTTTGATTGATTACTTTTCTTCGTAAGCAAGCGAACCACTTTCGTGTTGACCCACATCGGTAACACAGTTTCATAGTTAAGTGTATTCGGAACATAGCGAACTGTGATTTTATTTTTTTCTTTTTTCATGTTCTCAATTCAAGTCTTTTTTGATGAAAAACACATTTTTAATGTACTTTTTAATGGTGTTTTTATTTATGAAACAGTTTTAATACATCGTGTTCGTATAAAATCAACTTCGAGTATTAAATTTCACACAGCGGAGTTGAAATTAAAATGTTAAGGGGCTGTTTAACCACTTCCTGATGAGTGTCGGATAGGCTACAACTTATTTAACAGATTTTCCATACTTCATCTGTCAAATTAGTTGTAGATAGCCTATACAGTCCTTATCAGGAAGTGGTGAAACAGCCCTTAAACCCTTAATAAGAAACAAGTTGTATGTATAATAGGGGAAATTGAAAGAGAACCAGTTGATGGACCAACGTCATTTGGTCACTAAATGTCAATTGGGTGTATGACGTTATCTGTCGGCTTGCATATAAATTCAAATGCAAAAACTTTATTTTCATAATAAGTGCATACAGGTTTAGACATTACAGTCCTCCAAACTAGGCGTAGCCCGTGTTATAGAGGAAATGCTACGAACACAGAATATTGACTTTGGCTTATTATAGTAATGTGAACGAAATTATTAACATATTCTTAAAATTTTAAAAACATAACAAAAATCATAAGTTCAATAACTTATAAGAAGATATTTTCGTTAGTTGTGTGGGTGTATGTCGCCCATGGACACTCGTAACATCCGAAGAGTCGCAAGTGTATTGCCGGCCTTTATGAGGGAACAAGGAATATGAATAGGAATAAGGGATTAGAGAAAGTAGGCCACCAGTAAAGTCACACACTGAACAAAACACTGCACAACGCCGTTTCCCGCCAGTTTTCTGTAAGGCCGTGGTATCACTCCGGTCGAGCCGGCTCATTCGTGCCGAAGCATGGCAGATCGGAAAATGACTCATTGGTACACGCCTCCAACGGGGTTTGAACCTGCACCCTTTCGAGTGCGAACCAATGGTCTTACCCACTAGGCTACGGACGCTCTAAAATATTATTAAACCTACAGGAGGCACACCCTGAAGTAT
Organism: Cyclargus thomasi; assembly: GCA_026546445.1. Taxonomy (NCBI): domain Eukaryota; kingdom Metazoa; phylum Arthropoda; class Insecta; order Lepidoptera; family Lycaenidae; genus Cyclargus; species Cyclargus thomasi. The sequence continues at coordinate 17,556 of JAOTAV010011018.1, read as the reverse complement.
TATGATTTTGTTTTATTTCATATCCTAAAAGGTTCTTCATCGAGTTGTTCAACATAATATGTTCAGCTTATCAAAGTGTGCATATGCAAAACTGGTATATATACATGCACAATTTGCACATGGCGCATAATTGCATCCTTCCGCGTTCCGAACAAAGGCCTCCAAATTTAATTTGGATTATATTACCCGTGCGAATACTGCATAGCTGTGACATTACCGTTTTTGATGTCGCATTTGTACTGTGCATAGTCTTATGAAAATATTATTTTAGAAGTGAGCAGCTGTTTTCCGCGATTCCGTCCGCATGGTAACAAAGACGATAATTGTTATTTTCTTGCTTTTCTAATAAAATTTTACCGAATTACCTTTGCTAAAGACCTCATGGAACTCGAGACTTTTCCGACGAAATACAACGAAAATCGGTTCTTGCTTTCTGAAGGTATTTCGTCAGCAAATGCCGACTTATTTTTATATTATACATATTATTGAAAATATTATTAAATAAGCACGAAACGAAGCACGAAAAGTTAAGCTTGCACCATCGCATCGAGGATATTTCAACCAGTTGACGGACCTACGTTATTAATCTGAATATTTCAATGCCCTGTAAGTCGCGATCTGTCAGCTAGGTTTTACATAACGCGACCAAATCTAAGTAGATCCGTATTCTAGTTCGTAGCAACTTCCTTAAAAAAGCATTCATAAAGAAATCAGAAATCCGATGAAGATTATGAAAACCATGCCTCTAGTTTTATATATGTCTCAAGTTACAACAAAATTTTTATACCCATTTTGGTTTATATATTTTTATTTGAGTACCTAGTGTACGATTATCCAACGTACAATATAATATGTACATTGTACAATCAGCCCCCCTTGACAAGTAGCAAGCGATTAACGTTTACGATAATCGCTTCTCTTGTTTTGTATGGGATTGACATATTTAAACTCGACTAGATAACGTGACTTTTCGTTCGTCTATGTCAATCCCATACAAAAACACGACAAGCGATTGTCGTAAACGATAATCGCTTGACACTTGTCTAGGGGGCCCGGAAAGCTAAAACAAAGCCAGATTTATTTTTTTGTAATATTTAGGGGGCAAGCGAGCAGACGGGTTCCTTAATGGTAAGCAACTACCGTCGTCCATGGACACTCGTGACATCCAAAGAGTCGCAAGTGCAATTCCCGCCTTATTGAGGGAATAGGGATAAGGGAAGTGAGGCCAAACTAAAAAAACTCACCGAACCAAGCACAACGTTTCACGCCAGTTTTCTGTGAGGCCGTGGTATCACTTCGGTCGAGCCGGCCCATTCGACTCTCCCACGGCAATGAGCATCCGTATTAAATGCTTGAGATCAGAAAATGTCTCATTGTTACACGCCTCCACCGGGGTTCGAACTTGCACCCTCTCGAGTGCGAACCAAAGGTCAAACTAGAAGTCGCCCTGTGTTCGAAAGTCGACCATACATTTTTAAATCAAAAAAGGAAAGGAGGTATAAAAAAACTATGTTCTATTTACAATTTAATTGCAGACTTCAATTTGGCATAAAGGTCTCGTTACCAGGCTAATTAATTTTATTTTTAAAAAATCAAACCACAGACAACCATAGACAAAAGAGTATGTACTTCGTGTATGATTATCTGTGTGCCTGTTGTAATGTGCGTAGCGTTTTATTTATTAAAAACATTAAAATTTAAATCATATTTTAAAATAATATTGGTATTCCACGCTTCTCTTCCATATCAACTACAACTGGGAGAAATTTCAAACTTTTATATCTACGCCTCCTTCTTAAAAAGGGGTTCCTAAAAAGTTTTTCGCTCACGTATTAATATATAGATTAGTCGCGTCATGTCAAACCTAGCTGATAAATCACGACTTATATAATACGTTTATATATTATATAATACGTCAACTATTTCGATTTCCCCCATTGTAGACGGCTTTTATTACAGCGTTTCCCAATTGAGAATAGTTATTGTCTGTCCAGTTTGTAAAAACCCCTCACGTAGCTCGGTAGCCCGCATCAGTTACAAGGGTAACTAATTACTTACCTGAGCTGGATCACTGCCAACATGCCGTATTGGATTGATTATTAGACATTTATAAGTCTGGCTAGTATAAGTTGAACCTCGCATTTATTTGGACTAGCAACACTATGTCGACACAGTCTTTTGTTTTCGGTTAAAATTGTACTACAATTGGATTTCATGTTTTGATACTTGATCATGAGTATTTCTACAGAAATTATCTTTTGATATGTATGTAAAACATAACATGTTATTTATCTACATTTATGATATTTTTATAAAAGATGTATGAAAATGCTATATAGTAAGATAATGTCACTCCATCTAGAATTAGGTAATTTTTAAAAATAGGAAATAAATTTTACTTAAAATTACACACATTGTATTGTTTTTTTTATAGCAAACAACACTTTTGCCGATAAATCTCAACAAGAATAACACTTTGCTTTTTACAAAAAACTATATTAAAATACTTGTGCTTAGGATAAATGATCAAAATCTTTTTTCCACTACAATTGTGTTATACCACCTACAGATTTTTTTTTCTAGATAAAACTTATAAGAGCCAGACTATATTATGTAGATTTTTAAAGTCATAGCGAAAAAAATATAACCATAAAAAATATTTTAGAATTATTTAGCGTAACTACATCTTTAATTGAATTTAAAAGCTTGAGGCAGTCGCAGGAACCTGAAGTTGACGCCAACGCCTGAAGCTTTTCAATTTCAATTAGATATAACATATAGATAGAATAGATATTATATTTCATAATTCAACATTATTTTACAGTTAATTAAAAAAAAATGTTTTTTTACTAGTATTTTTTTTTATTTGCTACGTTGACTAAGCATTACACAAAAACCTTACATTTTTTCAAAGTTTTCTACACGCGTTCATAAAATATGACGTATGTTAGAACATTGACCTTCATTCCAAGTGAGAAATAAATAAGAGTAAATTACAAAGATGTTGTACATTAACGGCTTTTCATAGACGACATGCCATCATCTCCCGCGGCGCCGCGCAGACGCCAGCAAGGAGACGGAAAGTCTGCAAAACATTTACGTCTTTACGTCATTTTGAACTCTATTAATATTAAGCCCTAAGATTGAGAATGGCGTAAGGATGACTGGAAGTATGAGAGTCACAGTTACGTCATCTATCGAATCTTGCCAAGTCACACTTTCATTGACCGGTGCTTGTTGAGCTGTCCTGAAAATAAGATTCTGGGCAGAGAGAGGTCTCGGTGGTGAGTTATCCTGGATGAAAACCAACTCAAGGACAGGTCAGTGAAGACCCAATTTATAAAGCCTACGACCTAGTTCAGCTTATATCAATTGTCACCATAAGTTATAGTTTTCTGAAATAATCCATAAAAAAAATGAAAACTTAAGTACGTTTTTAAATTTTTAGGCTACGGTTAGTTGTACCGGGATTTCGTCAGCCATTTTAATGCAATGTCAAACTCTGTGGCGCAGTGGTTGAGCGCTTTGGTAGCTCACGCCGGGGGTCGCGGGTCGAATCCCGCCGACGGAACAAAAAGTTTTTCAATGTTCCTGGGTCTTGGATGTGTATTAAATATGTGTAAGATATAATAATAATCTTAAATATGTGTATAGTATAAAAGCATTATATATATTTCCGTTGTCTTGTAACACAAATCTTTCGGGTACTTAGCACGGGGCCAGATTGACGTAGTGTGAAGCGTCCATAGAAAAAAAAGTTAAAATACATATAACTATGAAATCATAAGAAATATACATTTTCAACGCAGGTCAACGAAGGTCCAAATATTACTACTATTATATTTTTTAAATTCATTTTGCTGCGGGTCCCAACTCCCAAAACAGTTTTAGCATCTCCTTCGGATTTTCGTGGCTGAATACCGCTGTCCATCCTGGCGACACAGAAAATATAGTGGTGGAACTGTGTGGTGAGCCAAAGCTTCCTAAAATAAAACGTCAAATTTTTTATGTATAAAAATTAGCAAATACTTTTACAATAATTGATTTTTAGGGTTACGTACTTAAAGGGTAAAAACGGGACCCTATTACTCAGACTACGATGTCTGTGCGTCTGTTTGTCTGTCTCTTTGTCCGTTTGCCTATCTCCAAGCTGTATCTCAAGAAATTTTCACAGAAGATGTATACCATTGCCACTATAACAACAAATGCTAAAAACAATATAAATTAAATATTTAAGAGCTGCTAATTATGTCACTATGATGTCGTCTACACGCATATTGCTTGATAGGACATGAACTGTCATAGCTGTTTCATTTTCGGAAACAAATTTTCTCAATTTTTTTGCTTTCTACTGGTACGGAACCCTTCGTACGCGTGTCCAACTCGTACTTTGGTTTTTAATAATATGCGTATTTACATAAAACGCCTAAGGTTCATAAGGAGCAGACACTGAAATCGGAATTTAATTATTACAATAAAGAAGCAAATGGTCTTTGATCCCGCACGTCCCCCAGCTACTTGGTACCGGCCGCTTTACGAGAAATGCTTTGATGACATGTAAAAAGATATTATAATACATTTCTCAACTTTTTTCTAAGACAGCTTAAGGTATATTTATAACCAACCAGCTTTTTTCCGAGGCTTCGCTTGCCTAGAAATTGAAAACTAAAATACGAACATTCTGGTAACGTGTAATTTCTAACTATTACGCATTTTTATATTATAAAAGCCAAAGTGTGTTTGTTTATACAAAATATCTGAACGACAAAAAAATACAATTGTTTGTGTGTTTGTTCTTGACGCTCTAATGAAGCAACCAATAAAATCTTTTTGGCATTCGCTTATTTCAAACGATGGACAGTATCTATCATTTAATCTTTCATCTTTCATTTAAGTCTAGTAACGTGGAAACTGTGGATATACAGGTTCATCTATAGTTCCATGCTACTAATTTTGGTTAAAAAACATAATTTTCCTAAGGAATCCGTATTTTTGGGTCCATTTCCCAAACCCCTTTTTTACGTGGCAAGGCTGAAAACTATCCAATTTTCTTAAGATTAATTATATAAGATAACATTTTTATCATGATGCAGTCGTGCTATATGAGTGGCGCTTTACAATATATCAATTTTACTGCACTAAGAATTGTAGTTAAGTTTTAAAGACACAATTTAGTTCTGTCGTCGAGATTTTGCTAATTTTGGTGTCATATACTAAACGCTGTTTTAAATATATTTGATACCAAAGACAAAAAATACTTCACCAACCACCCCCAAATTCTTGTCACACACACTTCACATCAAGTCACATGAAAAAAATATGTCCACCAAAATTACAAAAAAATGCTAGTTGTTGAAATCCACTCTTTTCATAAATTTTGGCAAGACACATTCAAGGTTTGAAAATAGTGTTACAACGCTATTTATATTTCAACATGCCATGTTTAGCTAGCCAAGATGAGACATGGATCAACTGATTCTATCAGATGATGTACGGATCATCAATCTATATCATTAGTCCACCGGCCACAAGTTATTGGCTATAGACCATTAATCTACTCACAAATTAATGCCAAGTTTGTAGAGTTACAGATATGAATATGTATAGAAATGGCTGATGTTGTAATTATGGATACTGTATAAAAAGTTCTATGTAGAAAAGAATTTTAAATTTATACTAATAATATAAAACTGAAGAGTTTATTTGAATGCGCTAATACGTAATTGAAAAATTATTTAGGTGTGATTGAAAAATTATATATAAATAATTTTACGCAATTGAAAAATTATTTGTGTGTTGGTTAGTTCATTCATCAAGGAAGGCTATATAACATCACGCTACGACCAATAATAGGAGCCGAGCAGTAATCAAAAAATGTCGTTTAAACGGTATAGTTAAAAGAGTTTTACGCGAACATAGTCGCGGGCAATAGCTATATGTATATGTAGCTCCTGCCGAGCTTATTTGTGAGTCTAAGCAATTCTCGTGACCCCTGCAACATAATTAAAATAAAATAGCCTTTATGTGCCAAGAAATGTACAACAATAAATAAAGAAAAAAATACTTAAAAAAATAAATATTCATCTTAAGGTACATTATTAAGTACTTACTCTCCGTCATGTTGTGCCAAGCGCTGCGGTCGAGTGCTGTCCGTGTCCAGGCGACGCCAGCCACCTGCACGATGTCGTCACTCCACCTGCAACACACACAAACAAAACGTCATAAAAATCGATCCAGTCGTTTGGGAGGAGTTTAGTGACAATGTTTTCTTACGCTTAAACTGCTTCAATGTCTTCAAATAATATCTTGTAAGATGCGGTTTTCGAACGTACGATAGTTTACGTAGGTTTAATGTTTCCTAACTCTATGTCATATCCTGTAGAGAATACGACATAATGGTCGGCGCCGGGCTGTCGGCGACTCTATCAGAGATAATACAAATATACAGGGTGTAATAAAAGTAAGTGATACAACTTTAGGGATCATATGTGTCCCTGATATAGAGTTGTAACTGTAAAAGTAGCAGCGCTGAAAGCGGATTTTTTTTATATGGGCAAATTCATGTCGTTAGGGCGCTTTGCCATACAAATCACGAAAATTCTTTTTCGCTTTCAGTGCTGCTACTTCTACTGTGAACTCAATATAAGGAACACATACACTTAGGAACACTCTAGAATTTGCCTTGGGAGAGTCATGCTTCGGCCCAAATGGGCCGGCTCGACCGGAGTGATACCAATAACGATTATTACCCCACAGAAAACTGGCATTTTTCAACTTCCCTTATTCCCTCTATTCTTATTCCCTCATAAGGGCCGGCAACGCACTTGCGACTCTTCGGATATTACAAGTGTCAATGAGCGACGGCAGTTGCTTTCCATCAGGTAGCCCGTCTGTTCCCTTGCCTCCTAAATATTATAAAAAAATACACACCCTTAAGTATTATCACTTACTTTTGTTACAGCCTGTATATATCTCTAGAGAGAATCTATATCATACTGAGGTGAGTTATTATCACATATATATTATCACTATGTACACTGTACAGCCCTATTTTATTAAATGTTAAGGTACAGTCTTGTATAGATGTAACTGTGAAAGTAGCAGTGCCGAAAGCTATGTAAATGTTGTGACTCGTATAGGCCAATATGAGTTTGTCAATACAAATCGCAAAAAATGTATTCGCTTTCGGCACTGCCACTTTCGCAGTGAAATTTATAAAGCTCACACTACCCCAATATTTTATTTTCCTATATTATACCCTGTATATGTTCATAGTGATATTGCAAATGCAAAAATTTCTATTCTGCGTAATAAAACGGAAAAATAATATAATTCTAATCACAAACAAAACAAAGCAATAAATTCTTACTTTCTTTGTTCTTAGATGACGTCATGTAAACAACGGATCGCCGTAGCGGCTTGGTGCCGTACCTTTGTCTACGATCCAACATTGCGATGCTACGGCGTAGCAGCTCTACGGCGTAGATCTATGTGACGTAGCTGCTCTACGGCATAGAACTACGTGACGTAGCTACTCTACGGCGTAGAACTATGTGACGTAGCAGCTCTACGGCGTAGACTGCTTGAGCTACTATAGTGGCAGGTTTACATAACTCCAATAAAGTAATGAAATCAACGCTGAACTTCTACTACAAAAATGTAAACCGACACTGGTGCGCTTGAGTGTATAAGTCGAGTGAATTCTATCACCGGATTGGAATAATGTAATCCGGATATTAATGGTTTGAATCTGTGGTGCGAGGATGTATGAGACTTAAATTATGATATGAAAAACTACTCCGTGCTACCTTTTACACTATTAAAAAGTAAATTCATTCATTTGTAAGTTATTTCATTATATATAAAATTTTGCTATACTAATATTCAGGTGTTATATAATTGACTTTAATTTTGATTTGGAAGAGCTATATTTCGGGCCGAATAGAGAAAATACCAGAGTTTGACGAAAACAAACATTTTCATGTAAATGAAGGATAATGCAAATTGTTGCTTTTTAACAAGAGAAATGCACCTGGCATTTCCAGTGCATAGCAAGATATTTAAGCTGTCTTTTTGAAAGTTAAGATTTTCTATTAACCGGCAGGGCTATTACGTAAAAATAACGATCAACATCAGCGATAGCAATAGTTAACTTCAAAGGAACTATATATTCCATACCAATCGGTGAATTGTTAAAATTGCTGTCAAAACCCATACGGAAGGGAACATTGCGACTGGATTGCTATACCATTGTTTTGTTGTTACATTATACGAATTTGCGGTTTTTGAGCAATGATTGCGCAATTATTGCTATCGCTAGATACATCATAGCCCTGCCGGTATCTCAAGTAGCAATCGTAACGTTGTTATCGCACGGGCACTAAAAGCTAATTCGCGTAAATAAAATCGTAAAAATACCATTAAAGTTTCATCTGCGCCGAGAACCTTATAAATATCAATTCCGAAACGTTAAAATGTCGCCCACGTAAAAATTACATTACCCAGCAGATTACCGATAGAGAATTTCTTGTCATGAATCATATTTTTACGGTTTCGTTTACGCTTGTCGTAAGTGTAATAAAATGATTTAGTGCATACAGTTTTTTAAAGCATTCATTTACCTAAATTAGGGTCTGTTTCACCACTTACTGATAAAGTTTCAGTTAGGCTATCAACAACTTTTGTGACAGATTCCCCATGAATAAAGTTTGTCAAAAAATTGAATTATTTATAACTACTGTAATATTAAAATTATAAATTTTTATTTGTTCGGTATTTAAATACTAGCTTTTACCGGCGGCTTCGATCGCCTGGAATTCGAAAATCGTATAAAAGTGAGATTATTTGGGAACGTGTTGGCTTTCCAAGTACAAAATGGGTTACTCCACATCCTTCCATCTACTAATATGCCAAATCGATTGGTTGCTTCGTTAAGGCGTGAAGGAAAGACAAACATTCAAACAAACACATTTTTCCATTTATGTACAGATAATATCTCACTTAGATAATTCTTATTATTCAGATAAAATGCTCCTATAGATCTATTTGCGAATTTTCTCTCTCACGAGCAAATCCATATTTCTGTCTTCTATAATAAATATAGCCTGGCTACTATAAGTTGAAACTAGAAAAAACCTCCTATATTGTATATGTATCACATAATTATTGTAGTAGCGAAAAAGATTTTGATCAATTATCAGATCATGAGACTTAAACAAAGTTTTTGTAAAAAAAAAAACATTATTCTTATTGAGATTTATAGAACAAAGTGTTTTTTGTTATAAATAAAATACAATGTATGTAATTTGAAGTATAATTTATTCGCTATAATCAATATCAGACTCTGAATACTCAATTGAGGGACTACATCTTATAGTTCTCATATCTTATTTATTTGTTTTATTTTACTATTTATTGTATGCTATTTTTATATATCTAATGTTAAAATATAATTTATTTAGATAAGTAACTTGTCATGTCTTTCATAAAAAATCAAAAGATCATAAACGTAATAATATTCTCAAGTATCAAAATCACGAAATGCAATTTTAGTCCAATTTCAAACGAAAACAAAAGACCATCGGAATAATGTTACCAGAAAAAAAAAGCAAGGTTCAACGTATAGTAGCAAGACTATATAATTTTTTAACAACTCTTTTCCGATGCGACATTTTCGAGGTACTAATGTTTAGCTAGCCAGGGTTGTAATAAACCAGGCCATATGCCCTGCAGCTGATTGACCTGCTCGACCTCAAATTGATGAAGAGGCTCGAGTGTCACTTGGCTAATGGCCTCCAATCAGTGGCTCGGATTGAAGGTAAATGTTAAAAGTATACAATATATATTACAACTAGCTGACCCGGCAAACGTTGTTTTGCCATATAAAAATTCCCCTAACATTTAGGGGTATGAAAAATAGATGTTAGCCGATTCTCAGACATTTTGAATATGCATGCAAAATTTGGTTAAAATCGGTAAAGCCGTTTTGGAGGAGTACGTAGACAAACATTGTGACACGAGAATTTTATATATAAGATATGTAAACCGGGTGTAACAAAAGCTGCAACGTTGCGCCAAAACTCGTTTAACGCGCGGGTACCGTACGCTTTTCCGAGATAAAAAGTAACCTATGTCCTCCCTATCTCCATACCGATTTCAGTATAATTGGTCAGTAGTTTGGGCGTGAAGGGGTAACAGACAAACAGAGACACTTTCGCATTTATATTATTAGTAAGGATGTAACAAAAGCAAGTTAATAGTATCTATGGATGCTACGCACCACGTCGTTGGTAGCTAAAGCTAAGGGTCGCGAGTTCGTAGCCTGTGTTGTGTTAGCCTATGTTTCTGGGTCTTGGATGTGTATTAAATGAAATCACACACACACATATACTAAAAATCCTTAATATGTGTATAGTATACAAAAAATAATCCGTTCTCTGATACCCGTAACACAAATCCTTCGGGTACTTAGCAGACTGACGTGGTGTGAAGCGTCCATAGATAACGTTCTTAAATTTCAAGTCAAAAGTTACAACCTATCCTAACTTTCAAATCTCTGCTAAATCCGAAACAATTGAGTAATTAAGCACCATTGTAACTTAAGCACTCAACGAGAGTCGAATAACAGGATTGATTCAATTTTAATAGGGTCGGTAAACACAACACCAACAAACAAACAAGACTGAGTGGGATAACAAAGATCGAGTGTTACTGGCTCGACCTTATCTTAAAATAACTTGGCAAGGAACTGCATACAAATTTTTACGTTTTATATATAATGTTTCTAAGTTACGGTGATTCAACCATAGTTTATTAGTATTTTTAAAAATCTGGAATCCAAAAATGGGCCAAAAATTTAGAACGCACGTTCACGAAAGACCTACCTACCGCCTGGTATGAGAATAAAAGTTTGTTAAAATAAAAGTTGTTGTTTGAATAAAAGTTGCAAATTTATTTACTACAACTACTTATGTAATATAATTATTACCCGCATAAATAAAACATTACGCACCAATATGTTTTTGACTTAACATCACATAAAAACCTATTCTATTTTATGGTAGAAGTCAAATCTAATCTTCAGAAACACACACAAAATTTTTAAACTTGTGTACATTTATGTATTGTTTACACGTATTGAGTAGATAAGTAGGTAACTAAATTTTATCTAAATTTTAAGTCATTTAATTTGCAACTTGCAATTAAATTTTGTGTTTACATACAGTTAATAACTTAATTAAGAAAATTAAGTTAAAATAATTTAAAAAAATAATTTAACTTAATTTTCTTTAATTTAAAATTTAGTTACCTTATTATTTACTTAATACGTGTAAACCAGACATTAAGCAAGAACTTAGTCAATATCGTATGTACCTAAACCTTTTATAAATTAGGGGATTAGAGTAAGCTATCCATTAATATAGAGATCAACAGTAACCCTACGGTACAATATGGGTTCGTGTTACCCCATATAATTATTATGTACTAGTTGATGCCCGCAGCTTCGTTGCGCGAAAATTTGTATATGACGGGAACGGTACATTTTCCCGGGACGACAAGTATCCTATGTGTTGCCTAGACTTAATAGGTATTAAATAAAAAAAAAGATTTATTCGAATCCGTTTAGTAGTTCCGGAGGTTAGCGCGTACAAACTGACAAATAGACAAACAGACAACTTTTTTTGTTAAATTAAATTTTTAATGTATTGTCGTAGTTTTTTTTAAATTATTTTATCAGATTGTTATTTCCCTTATAATTAATAATTTGTGGATAAGTTCAATTTAATTTATTTTATTATTGTAATTGATGTACTTTTCTATCGACATTTAATTAATTTTAATATTTTAATTTGTAAAGTTATTGTTGTAAATGCCGTGTCGCCTGTAAGGGTGCATACATCGGTACTAATTCTATAAGACTTGTTAATGTATGTACTGTTTGGCGTCCTAGTAAATAAAAAAATAAATTAGTTTGCAAAAATATTAATTGTACAGACACGCCAATTTGAATGTTAAATTATATATTTTTTTAAGTAATTTTTTCACAAAAAGAAATATGTGTAGATAGTGCCAGGATACTATCAATCAAAAGATAATAAAGGTGCATGTTACTTGTACATTTTTTATGTCTGTTTTGCAGAAAATCTGACAGGTAATTAATTGTACTTCTAGTCAAGGATGGCCGCAGCTCTGTTGCGCCAAAATTCGTTTATCGCGCGGGAACCGTACATTTTCACGGAATCAAAAGTATCCTATGATCTTCCCCGTGACTCAAAGTATCATCATACCTTTCACTAAAATCGATTGAGCGGTTTGAGCGTGGTTAGGTGACAGACAGACACATTTTCGCATTTTATAATATTAGTATAAAATTGTAGAAGTACGGTCTATCTGAAATAATTCTTGGACATCCAGAAAAATATTTTTTGGTACTTAAGAATTGTTAAAAAATTTTACCAGAAAAGTTTTGTTTAGTAGCAACCGTTGCAACAAAACAGCGCAGAAAAAATTCATTTTGCCAAATTTAAATAATGTAGTACAGATTAATATTGCCGTCCTCGAGCTAAAATGCTGCTATGCACTTACAAGTACTTTTTGATATACTATAACGACACTATTAATTTTGATAACTCGATGACTATAAAAGCTAGTAAATTGTTGGTAATACACGTCGATAGAGTTTTTTCTTCTGATCATGATGGCATCAAAATATCAAAACCGACCAGATGTTGCTTTACGGCTTTTATGCTTGAGGACAGCAGAATATAGTGATAGTTATATCGTTGATATGTGGTGAGGTTAGCTACCTCACCACATATCAACGATATAACTATTATAATGTTATTCACATAGCTGACCCAAGATCTTGGCTTGAGGTTTGTGTATGACTGTTTGTAGCAGTTATAAAGCTATTTAACTAGGTACAGACAGTTGAGTTGTGGGGGCAGGGGGGAGGGGGGCGGAGTGCCCCGCATTGGTTGCATTGTTTGGGTATGAACACACTTTGAAAGTATGAATCAGCTTAACTTTTATTATATGAAGTTTTTGTTACCTTTATTGTATTAAGTTCGTACTCAGTGGCGTAGCTGGTTATCGGCCGCCCGGGGCGGATATTTTTCATATAATTTTTTGCCAGTGCAGATATCTCTTTTACAATTATTAAATGTGTTACATTACAGCTAAGTAGAAAAAAAATATCAGTAAAAATCAACAAAAAAACGGAATAATTTATAAAGTTTCACGCGGACATAATTTCTTACTTCTTTAGTCTCAGAAATGTAGAACAAGGGTTGTATTGTAAAATGGTATCTTTTTCTTCTTTTTTTTTGTGTAGATTTGGATTGCAAATGTTTGTGTCTCAAAACCACGATTTTATTGCATACACTCGATCGACATGACACTCGAAGTTACAAGAGTAATAAAAGTTTTAATATTAATACAAGAGTTTTATTTGTGTATTGTGTAAATGAGGCAGTAAAAGTTTTAAGTCGTCTTTAAGCTTTTCAATCGCAATCTTGAATAATACAAACTTAAAATCCGACAGGAATTGAAGTTTCTAACTTTAAGGTAGGAGTACCTATTAAATAGGCATACCTTATTACTATCGCAGTAAAGATTTTTTTCCCGTGTTTATACAAAATTGATTTAACATACTTGTATAGTATATTGTATCTACTGGCACTCTTACATATCTTAAGAGAATTGTGAATAAACTTCTATTGAACAATTGTGAAAAAAATCGCTAACATAGACAACGGTGTCTATCATGCATTCCCTCAAGTTTGGCGGTATGGTTCATTCCTCCTGTCAGAAAATTGACATTTTTATTAAAACGCGATTGTAAGCAAAGTGTTTGTTGCAACTTTGTTGTTGATAATCTCGGTTTGTATAAAAATTTGACAGAGAGTTAATGCCAACCCCTCAATTATGAACAAAAGACAAAAAAAAACCACTGTCCAACAGTTTTTTAAGGGCATTTTTGACCACTTCCTAATAATGTAAAATCAGAGAAGTTGAAACAGATACAGATCGTGGTGGGTAATTTGATCGGGTTATGTCAAACTCAGCTGACAGATCACGACTTACATATTCCGACCAAACGACATAGGTCCGTCAACTGGCTCTCTTTGAATTTCCCCCATTACATAGGCATAAATCCCCCATCATAGACATAGAGCCTAGGCTATCCACAACATTTCTGATGTGCAACAGGCTCTAAGGGTCTGTTTCACCGCTTTGTGTTAAAGTTTCTGTTGGGCTATTTACAACTTTTTTGACAGATCTCTGTCAAATAAATTGACTATCTGTAAGAGGTGAAACAGACCTATATAAATCTTCTTTAGTGAACCGATGGTATTTTTACTATAGTTACGTCGCATCTATTGATACTCACACCCCTCCACCTGTCACTCTTCTGTCAGTTACGTCACACACGTATTTCCGCCGTCCACAAAAAGTGTATCCATCAATACGCCCCAATATTGATTGTAAAACGAATGTAGCTTTTCGTTTATCAGCAATTTTTTGCGTCGTCATCGAATATTCCAGAATTTATGTTCCACATGTATCATTCATCGGGAAAATTAATTTCATGACACGAAAAGGATTCCGTAATCCTTTACGATGGTTACTTATTTAAATTATCTGGTATCTTTGTGTAATACTTGAGTAAAAGAAGCAAATAACTCTGTGAATACTCCTGTTTTTGCATAAATGGAGGCTATTGAAAAATAATGATTGATGATTAATAGGGAAGTAACAAGATATGTAAAAATATTACAAAAAAAATGAGCAATTTGATAGTTATCTGGTTCACGTATTAATCAGATAACTAACATTTTGCAACATTCAAGCAATTGCTTTGTTATGTCTCCGTCTGTTATATGTTAATTTATGAATAAAATTAAAACTAGAAATTAAAACTTAACCGTTACTAAATTGCAAATGTTTGAGTTATTAAAAACGGAGTTGAATAATGACGTATTATAAACTAAAGATAGCTTCAAATGTCATATTTTTATATAATAGCGTATTATAAAATAATATATGTATAATTTTCTTATGATATTTAGTATATGTATAATTTTCTTATGATATTTAGGGGGCGAGCGAGCAGTCAGGTTACGTGATGGAAAGCAACTGCCGTCACTCAATAGAAACTCGCGACATCCAAAAAGTCGCAAGAGCGTTGCCGGCCTTCATGAGGGAATATGAATAGGAATAAGGGATTAGAGAAAGTAGGCCACCGGTAAAGTCACTCACTGAACGAAACACTGCACAACGCCGTTTCCCGCCAGTTTTTTGTGAGGCCGTGGTCACACTCCGATCGAGCCGGCCTATTCGTGCCGTAGCATGGCTCTCTCACGGCAATGAGCATCCGTATTATGTGCTTGAGATTGGAAAATATAATAGGACAATCAGGTTGAAAACATTTCAGTTAATTTTATTTACGTACTTTCGGCTATCGGAGCTCAAATTGATTCACACATAATGTAATTATATTCTGTTGTATTGGCAATATTTCATATCACTTATTTCTGGAAGTAATTTTGCTAATAGTACTTTAAGCTTAAGCCCTGAATTCCCAGGGATTAGCTAGTAGTAGGGGAGCCCAAGAGGGGAATCTTGGTTTTACTCGAGTGCGTCAGATTAAGCTAGTGTACGGTTTCTTTCTTTTCTGGTTAGTACGGTACAAAAGTATTGAAATCGTATCAGATTTTTCCGTTTAAGGTAAGTGGTGTTAAAAATAGACCAATGAACACTATCTGATTAAGCACTGGTAAGGAAATTTAAAGGTTAAGTAGCCTGAAATAACATAACGTAACAACAAAACCTTTTTATTTTGAGTAACCGAGCTTACCAAATGTTTTAATGTCACAAATAACAACTTATAACAACAAAGCCTTTTATTTTGCATAACCAAACTTACCAAATGTTTTACGTCACACCCAACTAAATGCTCTAGGGTCTAAAGATTAGGTTTTGCCGTCTAAAATAGCACTCTCACCTTCCCTACCATAAAGCGGTATTCTATGGATGCAAGGCTCAGGCTAATATGTGATTGCTAAATCGGGTTATAGCAACTATGGTTATTGCTTAATCCCCGAGCATACAGCGACTTAAGCCTATTAGAGTTTGTAAATGTTGCCCTATCTGAACGACCATTTGCAGCCCGAAAACACATTATAGTACAAGTAGTACTCGTGGCTTCGCTCGTGTGCAATTCGATCGAAAAAAATACGAAGATTCTTATAATGCGTCATAGAAAATCATGTATTTACAATTCCACCAGTCTATGTTACTACGGTGTCATAGTTTTGTGCTTATGTTTAATTATCACTGGATCCCGACTAGATGGATCAATGCGAAAGTGTGTTTGTTTTTCGTGTCTAAGCGATGCAACAAATTGACGAAATTTTTTGCGTAATTAGATTCAGATATAGTTGAAAGGATGGGGATTAACATAGATTTTTGTCTTAAAAAAAAAATCATGTTTCCAAAGCAAATCCGTATTTTTACTTGATTTTCGAACTCAACGCAAGAGAAGCCTTTAGCAAAAGCTAGTAAAAACATATTACCTATCCTTTATGGATTATAACGTAGGTATTGTAAAGAAGCGGTTATTTTTAAACTTAATGTCTGTATATAACTAAATCTATGTTCTATCCCCGATGGCCCATAACAGACTCTTTACGGCAGTAAAATGACGTCACAGGTGCCGTTACGGCGAAGTACCGTGATCAGTAGAAATACGGCGTACGTAATGTCTCTATCAGAATCTTGTATGGAGATTTTCAAAAGATGATTTAATTTTAAATCATACATCTATACTAATAATATATAGCTAAATAGTTTTTTGTTTCTTTGTTTGAATGCGCTAATCTCAAGAACTACTTGCCGAAATTGAAAAAAAAAATTTGCGTTGATTAGTCCATTTATAGAGGAAGGGCTAGGCTTAAAGACTATATAACATCACGCTACGACCAATAGCAGCTGAGCAGTAATTAGTTGTAAAAACGAGATAATTTATAAAGTTTCACGCGGACATAATTTCATACTTCTTTAGTCTCAGGAATGTTGTGCAAGGGTTGTATTAAGTCATAAATAGAATATTTACATTCTACCATAACGATGGCGTGTGAAATGAAATACATGCAGTCTTTTAAACTAAAAATACAATGCAAATTAATAAGAATATTACGTCATAGTCAAGGGCCACAGCTGGTACTTATAATATTATAAATGCGAAAGTTTGTGAGTTGGTGAGTTTGTGTGGGTGTACTACTACACTTCTTTACGCTTAAAAAACTGCTTGATCCATTTCTATACATGGACAAGCGACAAAAAGGCATAGAAGCTGGCCCAAGCACTAATAACGACATAATAGAAGTCATTCCACTTCCATTTTTATTTTATTTTTATTTATATATATGGCGCTTGGCTACAGCCATGGCCAGTGTCAAGTAAAGGCGGGAATTCGATTTTCTTGTTCCAATAATTTTTAGCAACGTTACATAAATTTCGTCAAGTCTAAAGTCTAGTCATAGTAAAGATAAA
>JAOTAV010011007.1:0-27075 GCA_026546445.1 Cyclargus thomasi | reverse complement strand
ATATTTAATACTTTTATACTATACACATATTTAAGATTTTTATTATATGATACACATCCAAGACCCGGGAACATTGAAAAACTTTTTGTGACCCGCGACCCCGGCTTAAACTACCAACGCGCTTACCAACTGAGCCACAGATGTCATCACGGAGGAGAATGGCGCTAAAGTATTTTTATAACGTTTGTTATCAATATATTTATTATATAAAATCCATTGTCCTGAACCATATGCATTTAAGAATCTAAGTACAGCCCAAACCACTGAACGTACAAAATGAAATTTGAGTGCAGTGTTCTCCGTATGACGAAGGGGACTAATGAGAAAGAATATTTCGAAATTCGTCTCCTAAGGGTTGAAAAAGGGGGTTAAAGTTAGTACGAGAGAACGCAGTTCCGTGGTCCGATTTGATCCAAAACTTTAAAAAATAATTCATTGAAGATTTAATTCATATATCCATACAAATACTAAAAATTCGAAAGTGTGTTTGTCTGTCTGTCTGTCGTCTCTTTAAGCCTAAACTGCTGAACCAATTCCGCTGGAATTTGGTATGGACAAACTTTGAATCCCGGGAAAGGATATAGGATGCTTTTTACCCTGGAAAAATGTACGGTTGATACGCTATAAAGTATAAAAGTCGTATCCACAATAGCCTAACCTACAAAGTTTATATACCGGAAGAAATACGGAATCGTTTTTCATAAAGAAGAAATTGTCAGTTGATTTTTTGTTCATTCATTTCCGCTTACGTTATACTAGCTTTCGCCCGTGGCTTCGCTCGTGTGATATTCTCAAATCGCCTAAAATACGGATAATTTGTAATCATGTTTTTCCTAGACAAAAAATACCCTTTCAACTAAATCTTTCTTTCAACTAAGTCTATGCTAAAAACATAAGGATTCGTTGTATCATTTAAGGGTTAAAAACTGACAAATAAACACTTTGATATTAGAAAAGTATTCGCTTTTGCCCGTAGCTTCGCTAGCGATTATATATATTATTATAGGGTACCGTTTTACCTTTTGGCTATGGAACCCTAAAAAATACTTCTAAATCAATCTTAATTTACAGTAGTATTAATCTCTATCTACACTAAAAAAATATCCACAACCGAACATATAACCTCCTCGTTTTGGGAAGTCGGTTAATAAAATAAAGCTGAAGAGTTTGTTTACTACTGGCTGGAGTTGAAAAAAAAAACTTTCCTAATCCCCTATCTCTCATCTCATTCCCTATTCCGTCATAAAAAACCGGCAACGCACTTGCGACTCTTCGGATGTTACGAGTGTTCTAGCTTAAAAAATTGTTTTTTCAAACTAGAGAAATGTCCTGAAATTGATGTTCTTTCTTCGATATTATAATTTTTTTTTCTTTCTTTCCGTTATATTTTATGTTCTATAAGTATTTTTTTTATTTTTGTTCCAACGTTTTAAAATATTACAAATAATTATTTTGTAATAGGTTTTATGTTTAAGACTGAAACTTCGTTTAACTTAGTTTTTTATATAATGTTTTAATTTGTATGTGTCACTCCTTATGTACAATAATGCTATTTCACATCTATTGTTGATATTTTATTTTAAGTTATTTTAGTATAAATGTATGTTCCTATAAACTGTTGATGTGCCAATAAATAAATAAATAGAACGGTAGTAGCACGGGGTGCCATATCGAGGGCCCATCGCACGTGCTGCAAGCTTTATCCGCCACTGGTAGGGGGTTGTTGTGTTGGTGTTCACTCTCCCTAACTTAATGGGCTAAATATCTTAAGCTGGGATAACTCGGGCAAAGTAGGGTGTGCAAATAAAGTTAGGTGCGAAAAATTATGTAAGATTTTTTATCGTAAAAAGTGAAGGAGAAGATTTTTTTATAATATTCGTATTATGTATTTGAGATCGGAAAATGTCTCATCGGTACACGCCTCCACCCGGGTTCGAACCTGCACCCTCTCGAGTGCGAACCAAAGGTTACCATTAGACCACCGACGCTTCAAGAGTTGCCGTGGTGGCCATGCCTCGGCACGAACGGTGATCGACGTGAGTGATACCGCGGCCTCACAGAAAACTGACGTGAAACGGCGTTGTGCTGTGTTTCGTTCAGTGAGTGAGTTTACCGGTGGCCCAACCTCCCTAATCCCCCCATCACTACTCCTATTCCTCATTCCCGGCAACGCACTTGTGACTCCTAGGATGTCACGAGTGTCCATGGGCGACGGCAATTGCTTTGCATCGGGTAGCCCGTCTGCTCGCTTGCCCCCTAAATATCATTAAAAAAAATTAATTTGACAGATGTTGTATGGAGAATCTGTCGAAAAAGTTGTGGATAGCCAAAGGGAAACTTTATCAGTAAGCGAAAAAACAATGTCGACTTTTCTGCTATCTCTACGTGCTCGCAAAGTATTAGTGAAGAAGATTGCCTCTAAGTCGCGCCATTTCCTGACAATTCGGCACAATCGATACATAGCTATCAAAGTTACATCTATAATGGCTCAGTATTTTTATCGAAGAGGAGATGTACTCGACCGAAACTGAACGTAGACTACGATCGAAATATGAACGCCGAAACATAATCGATCGCACATTTTGATCGAGAAATATACTCGATCGAAACTCGAACGTATATTACAATCGAGAAATGAACGCAAAACAAACTCGATCGTATATTACGATCGAGAAATATTCTCGATCGACACTCGAACGTACATTACGTTCGAGAAATATACTCGATCGAAACTCGAACGTATATTACAATTGAGATAAAAACGCGAAACAAATATACTCGACCGAAACTCGAACGTATATTACAATCGAGAATTAAACGCGAAACAAACTCGATCGTAAATTACGTTCGAGAAATATTCTCGATCGAAACTCGAACGTACATTACGTTCGAGAAATATACTTGACCGAAACTCGAACGTACGAACTCGAACTCGATCATACATTATGTTCGAGATATATATTCAATCGAAACTCGAACATAGAGATAAGCGATCGGGACAAAAACACGAAGAAAAAAGCTCGATCGTAGATTTCGTTCACGAAACATACTCGAACAGAACTCGTTAATCTTTATCCTTATAAAAAATCCTTTATACTGAACTATATGGATTTTGGATCAGAGATAGACTCACCTGTATCCTGCAGAATTTCCAGAGTACTGATAAATCTAGAGTGACATGAACACTGGAACAGAGGGTACTTGCTGAGCTACTAGGCCGGTTTGAGCATATGTAGCCAGCTAATTCCATACACACATAGTAAGTAAATAAATACATAAACAAATTCATGAATAAGCTTTTATTAATTCCTCGAAATTTACAATGTTTAAATGGCATTACATACATATATAATTTCTTTAAATATTTTTTACAATTCAAGTCAGTTCTATAAAATGCTTACATAATAATATCATTTATATTAATTTTATTTAAACAAGATAGTTTCAATTATTATATAATGTGTTTAACACATTTTTTTTTACATTTCATGTCATTCCTAAGAAGTGTTTACATGATTATATTCTTCACATTAATTTATTTTTCACATGATCTTTTCAATCACTATATTATATAACACAGACATAACAACATCGAATCAATTTCTAAATATATCAATCAGACTATTGTGCAAGGGACGAAGTTTTATTTCTGTCCGTACAAAGGATCCGCAAACCGTTGTTCTGTGTAGGGTGACAAGCATTTGTTGTTTATTGAAGACATTTTAATTTTTTTTAATCCCCCTACTCAATTCGGTTGGCGAAGTATTGTCTTTGTAGCGTGTATATTTTTATGTTTAGAGGGCAAGCGAGTAGACGGATTACAACGAAAGCTAGTGCCGTCGCCCATGGACTTTCGTGACATCTGATGAGTTGCAAGCGCGTTGCCGGCCTTTGTGAGGGAATTGGGGGTGGGAATAGGTATATAGGGATTAGGGAAGCTGGGTCACCGGTAAACTCACTCACTGAACGAAACACAGCCCAACGCCGTTTCACGCCAGTTTTCTGCAAGCCGTGGTGTCACCTTGGTCGAGCCGATATGAGCATCCGTATTATGTTTTTGAGATCGGAAAATGTCTCTTACACGCCTCCATCCAGGTTTGAACCTGCACCCTTTCGAGTGCGAACCAAAGGTCTTAACCACTAGGCCACGCACGCTCTTCAAATGACATAACGCTGTCACAATATTCTTACAGTTACATAAGTTATGTAAGGAAACAATATATTATTTAAAAGGGCGGGAAATTTTAATTGGAGCTGTCGAACTTTAGCATCTATTTCCTACAACGGGTTTGAGTTACTCCTTTTTATGAGTAAAGTTTTTTATACACGTAACCACATGCCAGAAATCCGTCTTGAAATCCGTGCCAAGCGAAATAGGGATAGAAAATACGCTATAGGAAGTTGGGCCCCAGCGCTGTTTTCTGTCAAGCATTGGTAATGTAATTGTAATTAAATAAAACTACACACACTACAAATATATATAATCTGTATTATTATCTCCTACGTAAAATCCGAAGACACTGGCTCAATAAACACACCCAGTCACTATAGGCGAGCACACGTCCATTATCGTCAAGGGCCATAGTACAACTGTCATCTTGACAGCTACAGCCGCCATCTTGACAGATAGACTACCCTCGCTTCAGCTAAGGTTGTCAGACAGTGTAATGATGTATCTTTGATGCACATGGGTGAATCAACTTTTTTTTTGTCACGCAAATTATGCCTTTCCGAGCTTGAACTGGAATAATTATAAAAACTAAATTCACATTATCTTTAATATATAGACTAACATTGTAACTAAGAATTTCTTAAAAAAATATAGTTCTATATGTTTACGAGCAGTTGCCCGAGGACAAAAAATGACCGAGAATTTGTGTGGAAAATTGGTTTTGTCCCCTGAACCACCGACTTTATATTTAGAAACGTTTTGTCTTTGTATTTATTTAGTAAATTATCGGTTGAAATATTTAATTGGCTATCGAATAAAATTATTTTATCGACGAAAAATATGCTTTTTATTCAAAGATTTGTCGGGTACAAAAATATAGATTCACTCATATACACTTAATCCTGTATTTATATTTTAAATAAAAAAATTCCTGTGGAAAACTATGAAATCGTAGTCATCCCACAGCCGTTCCTTTGTAGACAGTTTTATCTTTAATCTCAAAATAAACGGAGTCGGCGAATTCTCGTGTAGTTTGGGAGAATTTTCACAAATTATAGGGTCTGTTTGCTGTACATACACACGAGGTATAAATACTATGTTTCTATTCGCTTCCTGAGGTACTTTATACAATTTCAGAATTTGTGCAACGGACTTTTAATAGCTAAGAAAAGTTTATATCCATGCATAATAGTAATATTTAAATCCTATACAACAAAACAACGTCACCTGGCCTAAAAAGGCCGGTAACGCACATGCAACTCTGATGTTGCGAGTGTCTATGGGCAGTGGTAGTTGCTTACCATCAGGTAACCCGTTTGCTTATTTCTTATAAAAAAAAATTCAGTATCCACTGCACTAGATTCGTCATTATGAGTGATTTGCACATCTTAAATTTATTGCTCAGTAAAAAAACCGGCCAAGTGCGAGTCATACAACTCGCACGCGAAGGTTTCCGTATCGTATTAGAGCAAATATAGGTACCCACCACTTAATAAATGGTTAAAATTTTATAACTGATTAAAAAATGTATAAATGCACCTTTAAATTTTGTAAAAATTTTTAACGACTATTGCTATATTGACGTCGAGCAAAAAATAGTAAAAAAAATCACATTTGTTGAGATCCCCTCAGTCTGACGAACAGACGGACAGACATACAGACCGACAGACATCGAAGTATTAGTAATAGGTTTTTACCCTTTGAGTACGGAATCCTAAAAACCATCGTCAAATTATTTTCAACAATTTCTCTAAAATTCCCCAATAAACGCGTCCTGTACCCCTATTCTATCAGCCAGATCGTTTCGGTGCGGATAATTGCGGCATTAGGTTCTCTTTCACCGGCGCGACTCAATTAAACCGACTACATCCAGTTCCACGGGGTTTTGGAGGTGTGTGTCATAGGAGGGAGCGGGTGGAATTAGGACCCAAGCAGTCACACGGGTCACCAGATGGAAGGAAACTGCCGTTCTCAATTGACACTTGTGGCGACAGAAGAGCTGTCGCCTTGTATATATTACACAGCACAAGCGTTTTTTCACGTCGGTTTTTTGTAAGGTCGTGGTATGACTCCGGTCGAGCCAGCCCAATCGCGCTGAAGCATGGCTCTTCCACGGAAATAAGCGTCCATATTATGTACATGTCGTGTTGTCAGCCTCTACTCAGAATCGAACCTAACATCCTTTCAAATGCCAACCAAAAGTCTACCCATAAGGCTAAGAATGCTCTAAATCTATATATTAATATACGAGAGGAAAACTTTGAACCCCTTTCTGCGAATGACGCGTAGATGCAAAAGCATGAAATTTCTCTAAGTTACAGTTAATATGGAGGAGGAGCGTGGAATACCAATATTATTTTAAAACATGTTTCAATATTGCATATTTTTAATAAATACAACGCTACGCACACTACAACACGCACACTACAATATTTTGACATGGCCCGACAATCTTACACGATAAACCCTTCTGTCTATGGTTTAAGCTTGAATTTAACTTTTATGCCAAATTGAAGTCTGTGAATGAATTGAGAAATGTTTATGGTAAAATTTCGACCATAAGGCGGCCTCTGGTACAATTACAATTCCTAGCCTTTTTATAAGGCACGAATTCTTTATTTCATTCTATTGTTTATGTAATCCACGTTGGCAAATATTATATTATAAGCCCATTTACACCACTTCCTGATAGGCTATCCACAATTTATTTGGAAGTCCATATTTCTTTTTTTTTATAAGTTTTGGATAGCCTACTGTATAAATTCACAATTTTCTGACAAGTGCTGTATACACTAAAACGTACAGTGAAAATGGTGAAACAGCTTCATACCAACAAAACGTTGGAACGCCCAAGCTTGTCACGTATACCAGAGACCAAACCAAGTGATTGGATATGAAAATTTAATGCCCCGTTGTGGTACACCAATCACTTAGCCATTGTTTGTCGTGCGACCTGACCTGAAGATGTGTCTATTTGTCCACCACATAATGATCACCATTTATTTATATCCAAGAAATCTGTTAAGGTCTTATAGAACTAATTTTATTTGCGAAATTTCTGCCTCATGGGCGTGGAAACTATAATAGTAATATTATAAACAAATGTTCAATGAAAGAAATGAACACTGTGAAAATTTCAGCACTTTAGCTATTACCGTTCTTGAGATACAGCCTGGAGACAGACAGACGCACAGACATACAGACGGGCAGACAGTCTTAATAATAGGGTCCCAAGTCGCCAATATCAATAATTTGTTCACATCATCATCATAATATATAAATAATTGACCTTAAAGATTAATAACAGTTGGAGGGTAATGTTTTTCGAGAGTATGTATAATTGTTTGGCACGCTTTGCAGACTAAACGGCTTGATAGATTTTAACATATGAGGTATCCTTAGATTCGTCTCGATAGCGCAAGTGAAACTGGGTACAATTAACATACAGAATTGTGAGGTTCCAAATAATTTTTTCCGTCCATTTAGGGCTTTAAATAGCCATTTTAGAAATATACATAATTTGATCTTTAAATTACAATGGTTCCTGCCGTCGGGTTTTTTGTTTTAGGACATTTTAACCGACTTTCAAAAAACGAGGATGTTGTATATTCGGCTGCATATTTTTTTATCATCGTACTTTTACCGTCCACTACATCATCGTTACCTACCATTGATCCCTGGTATCGTATTTTTAGAATAATATTGATTGTGGTGTAGGTACTCTATAATATAAATACTTTTCCTTGTTTGAGGAATTCTCTAGCGGCGTTATTCATTTTTATTTCCCACAGCTTTTCTTACTTACGAATTTCAATTACGAAAATTTTCCATGCAGCTAATTCGCGAAAAGGCGCGAAAAATGAAATTCAAATTAAGTAACGGGCAAGCGAGTTAAAAATCTCACAATTTCATAATAATTGAACGTTTTTTTTTATTCTAACTGTGCAGTTGGCAGCACTGCTTGGCGGGAAACGTGAAATATGCCGCGGCGAACGTTCTAATTTCAAAAGATCTCTAGTATGGCGACGTTCATGAAATTCAAATTTAGTGTTCGCTTTTTAAATCCGGGATTACAGGCCAGAGTCGGATTCAACTTATGTTTTAGTCGATTCTTTTATTATCCAACTGGCGAAAAAGCAGGTACTTTTATGGTTTGATGAATAAACCGGCCAAGTGCGAGTTGGATTCGCGCACAAAGGGCTCCGAAGTAGTACAAAACTAGGAAAACGCTTTTCTAAATTAATAAAAAGTTTTAAATTTGAAAAAAAAATTGGGAATAAGTTTAAAATTTATAAAAGAAAAACATAAAATAAGAAACGATATCGTGGGTATCAAACCCTAGCCTTTTTGTAAAAAATTTAATTTTGTGTCTTTTGTTCTGTTTTGTTTTCAGTCTAACAGGCAATATATTGGAACAAACCTGATGTAACAAAAAAAATTTTTAAATTCTTGTCACTCGCTGACTAGTTTTGCTTGTTTGTATTTAAATATTTTCATTCCCTCTGATATCTAAAACTCATCGCAAACCTAAATGCGCCCCTGCTGGTCGCAGTCACAATGTCATACTAATCGTGTTCCCGAATTCAACGTTTGACTTTCGTTTTTTTTTGCTTTAAAAAATCAAATACGCTGTAGTTTATATTTTTTTTACTACCGACTCAATAAGAGGGGTAGTAAACGTTTGACGTGGGTATATATGTGTGACGGAATAAAGCGCTATAATTGAGTTTCTTTATATCAAGGTGAACTCTATGCCGTGTATTTAGACATACGAGGTGTTTTCAAAAAGTATCGCGAATTTTGAATTTTCGCGGGTTACGTATATTTGAATTTCGATTTTTTTGTAGCGTTATGCTGGTACTCATGTCTCTCACTTATGCCGACAAGCTCGGCCATTTTGAATGTTCACTTAATTGTTGACAGCTGCTTTGCTTGCACGTGTTTTGGATCGTCTTCGATTTCTACCTATTCAAAAAAATGGATCAAAGAACCTGTATCAAATTTTGTGTGAAAAACGAAATTAAGTGTACATATATACAATACATACTTGACTCTGCTGGCCGATCATGAGCTAATTCATAATCAACTAGTTGACAAAGTACTACGGACGACTGTGTGGATGCGATCTTTTACGCGATTAACGATCATCGTCCATTCTTTGTTCGATTCTATCTGTACCCCTTTATCAATGGTTCAAATCTTAATCTAATCTTTACTATAATATAAACCTGAAGAGTTTGTATTTTTGGGCGCGTTTATTTCAGGAACTATTAGCCGCAATTGAAAAATTATTTTTGTGTTGGTTAGTTAATTTATCGAGGAAGCTATATAATATCAGGCTACGTCTAATAAGAACCGAGAAGTAATCAAAAAATGTTGTAAAAGCAGGGTAATTTAAAGTTTCAAGCGACGTAGGCGCGGGCAACAACAAAGTAATCAATGATATGTTAAAACATTAGCACAAATATTATAACTTTTTTTGTTCATTGTAAAGAAGCTAAATAGAAGCTGCGGTATAAATAGAATAACGTTTCCAATAAAACGGTTTAATGATCGAAGGTAACTTTTATTAGCGTTTAAGTCCGAATGGTTTGTCAGTTTATATGATGGTGTGACATCATAGAATGAATGCATAATAACAGATCATAATCTGCTAAATATTCAATGACAAATGCCACATAAATTTACTTTAAATGTAAATGTCACACATTTGTATCATAACCGTATATTGTTTCTTATACACTTCCTACGGAAGACATAATATATTTGCATCTTATACTTAATGAATTATGACGTATCAGGTAAATGACACTAAATGAAATAGATTAAACCTTGAGCAATTCTTGTTTTTTATTATAAAAGTTTTTCCCTAGTTGACTTTTTTTTTCAGACATAACACCTGTTTTCACCAACCATCCCCTTACGCTAGATGTTCCCTTAGCAGCTAGTTTTTAAATATTTTACCAATTTTTAATATGTTATTCTATAAAGTCAAAGAACTTAGATGGGACATGAGTTGTGTCCAAAACTTGTTTGTATTAAGAGATGGACGTTAAGCGGTACTTAGCGTTAGAAGACGGGAAAAATATTCTTAAGGCTTCAAAATATTACCTACAACAGAAGGCTATGTACTTACCTAAGGTAAGTAGGAAAAGATCTACGTAAAGGTCTGTTCAGTAAGTTTTTTTAAATAACAAATTTAAATTATTATATACTATCAAATTTAAGCTAGAAAGGATCAACACTAACAAACATGTTAATAAGCTCAGCGTATTTTTTGTTCCCTGGCCACCACTTAAGGCACATAAAGAACTGTCAAATATTTCATATTTTAATCATCTTATACAATATTATTTCCTATTAATCAAGAGATCTTTGCATGAGATCACCCAAAAGAATCTGATCAGAAAGTGTCTTTGGCATTTGTTGATTTTTTGCATTAATTTGCATACTTTGAGGTCAGGGTACTGGCGAAATTATGATGCGGTCATAGACAACACCGGAATCCTTGTTTTCAGGGCTAAAACTTATAACAACACTGCTCAGTATTCAAAATGTGCGGCAGTAATAATTCAAGCAAAGGACAAACAAACAAACAGGACAGGAAAATGCGGTGTCGAAAACGCTTAATACTTATACACGATTTAAAGTTAAAACCACTAAAACAGAGCCGTTGTGAAATCGGCATAAAGTATTTAATCGATTTTCTAAACGGGCAACACCTACGAAAGTTGTTACAAAACGAACCAAATTCAAAAGAGTTCTAAATATAAAACACGACATAGTTAACCTAGTACACTTGACTCACATTTAAAATAGATTCGCGTGACATTGTTAGATACTGCATTGTGTACTAGATGTCAATATGCTAAAGAAATAGAAAGTAAAATGTTGCGAATCTCTCGTAACTTTATTTCAATAGAAGTTCAAGAAACAGTTTGTTACTTTTTTGCAACTTGTCGATTTCAACACATGCAGGGATATTTTGGAATTGTGTTTCATAAAGCAAAACAAATAGAAAAAAAATACGTCATTACAACTGAGTTACATCACGCCATATAGTGATCATGAAGATCCAAGGAGCGATTAACTTAACAGCATTTAAAAGCTGGCTCGTGGGATGTGACGATTCAAATACAGCAGTAACTCTCAAGTCTTAATTGATAGTATGCATAAAAATTGGTCACGTAATATCACGGCTAGACTTTAATAAGTATGCTATTGACGAATCACTTACTGAGCAATTTGGAGTGTCGTGAATGACGTCACTTCTATACAAATAGCGATTCATCTTCTTAATTGACGCGGACCTTCGGCGATGTCAACCTTTGCCGTGTCACGTGAAATATTTATCGATTTTTAAATTCTTAATCATTGTACTTTTTGTATTATTTCTTTAAAAAATAAACAGAGGAATGATATTGTTTTAGTGTATTCTGTTCAATTCATGAATTATTTTCAATAAGCAAGTAAATGTATGCATAAAAAAAGGGAGTGTCGATAGAAATGTCGAAAGCATTGAAGTTTTTATTATTTTTCGAAAACTTTAATTTTAATTTATATAATTAATAAAGCAAATACCTAGTACAGATAACCTGAAAGTAAAATCCTACTAATTGAAAGTGACTCAAAGGGAAAAAATAACAATTTTAGTTGAGCACTATCGAATTTGACCCACTTTGACATTATCCACATTCCATACATAAATTTACACGGACTGAATAATTTTTTGTTCGATATTATTTTATATTCCGTGCTAATTATTTATTTTTATTTTCCATAGACAAGTTCTCTTTAACGAGTTCTGCTAACGTTGAGGTATGCTTAGAATTTCCAACATAAAATGCTTACTACAGTCAATTAGAGTTTACCACACAAAATTACTATCGCTAAGTTTAATGCTTTAAGACTTAAGTTGTGTTTTCTGGAGTATAAAATAAAGAGAAATCTTGAGGCTAACTAAAAAAATTCTTTAACATTTCCAACATATCACGAAGTAACGAAGTAAGGGGATGAAGATCTAAGAACTAAGTTATAACTCTCTAAAACTGGGGGATACACAATTAGGATTAATTCATAGAACTAAGAATGCCATAAACAGCCTAGCATATGTAACTGTATATAAATGTTCACGAATAGAAAGGAAACGGAATAATAGGTGTCTTGATTAGATGGTGGATATATCCAAGATTGGCTTAATGTCAATGTATCAGATTTATCATTCTCGTGACTTACGACAGCCTACCAGCACGTAGACGAAATTTAATATATTTCAAAACAATTTTTGAATTTATCAGTTTAACAAAATTTGTGGTTACAAAACAGTTTAAAATTTTTGGTACACTTTACGAAAAAACCATAAGAGCTTTAGATTTGAACTTTAGGATAGTCACATCTTAACTCATAGATAGATCTATGAGTTAAGATGTGCAACAGTAAAGACAAACTAAGCGAATTATCCAAATCCAATCCACGTATCCAGAACCGTATAATTTTATTTAAAAAAATATGTTATAGCCATGGACAAAAAAAGTCGGACGTATATTTAATATATGTATATTTACAGCTTTGTGTCTACAGTATTCTGTATTATTATTCTATAAAAATAGAGTAGGCCAGATTGACTGTATGTATGTGGTTAAAAATGCTTCCATTGATTATAAGATTCTGTAAACCAGACTAGTTTTTTTAAATA
This sequence comes from Cyclargus thomasi, assembly GCA_026546445.1. Classification (NCBI taxonomy): domain Eukaryota; kingdom Metazoa; phylum Arthropoda; class Insecta; order Lepidoptera; family Lycaenidae; genus Cyclargus; species Cyclargus thomasi. The sequence goes on along the minus strand of JAOTAV010011007.1, from coordinate 14,209 downwards.
GGTAAAGGTTCCTTATTCGTGCCTAATCCTATAATCAGTGGAAGCATTTTAATCCGGGTACAAACAGTTAGCTTAGCCGACTCTAAGGAAACGAATTTGTGTATAGTAAGAATACATCTGACTTTTTTGCCATTGTTAATATAATTTACAAATTCATAATTTATAACATTGTATTAGTTAAGGTTATATCGAAAAATAATTCTTACGAAGTTTTAGCCCGAAAACATTAGATTTATTGATATTGTATGCCAATGTTTTAGTTTCGAAGGTTAACAGTTTTTTATCTGAAACCAAACTCTACTATCTATAATAATGTCCATTAGCGTGACAGAATCGATACATTTGTACAACAGAGGGATACAATTACAATATTTTGATGCGTCAGTGCTATTGACCTAAAAAATCTCGAAATATTTGAAGACAGATCTTGCTACTTCCGTATACAATCTGAAAGCATCCTTGTGTAAGGTGGAAACATATTACAAGTTATTTAGGCTTAAGAGAAAGTGGTAATGACTGTTAAAAATATTTTAAACTCAAATCCTAGAACCTTTAGTCTTTCAGACAACAAACAGACAAAGATCTTTCATAGGTCTTGAAATATTTCTCAACTGGACAGAGACTGGACTTGAAAATATTGTATATCCAAAAGCCAAGAAGGCTTTTGGGTATACAATATTTTCAAGTAAACAAACATGACATACACGCGATACCATTTGCCGTGTGAATGTAAATGTATGTAACATTACGATGCATTCCTGGTCGTATTAGGATTTTATTTGTTCCCTTCAAAATGTTAGCGGAGAAACACCTGAGCAACATGAAATGAATGTTAAAACAAACGTGGCTTAAATACGACCGCAGGCTGTGAAATACATTAACTTGGTCGTACTTCCTACATACTGTTTTAATCTTCTAAGTGATGATGAAAATCATAGACGACAAAAGAAATACTGATATAGACCCTTTATGACTTAATTTAGAAAATTATGAAAACTTAATCTAATAGATTTATATTTAAGTAAAAAAAATAAAAATATATAAGCAGAAAATTAGAATTAACAATAAAAATATTGTAACACGATATAGAATTTTAGGAAAATCTGCCAAAATTCTAAAATGAGTTACAATTGGTATTTTGTGAACAATTTTTAATATTATTTTTAAATATGACAGCGGCCATGCTAGAATGGCGTTGAGCCAGAGCAGATTGATGGCAGATCGAACTGCACCTGGGTCACAGCTAAATATAAGCGTGCTCTCACGAACAATGCACCTTGAATGCCTTTCACAATCACAACGGATCTACGTATTCACAAATATTGAAATATTTTAGAAGTTCGTTTCGTCGAAACAAAAATGAAACAAGATTAAAATTGTACATGTTACTTTAGTTGATTAAGGGCCTGTTTCATCGCTTGCGGATAGTCTATTTATTTGACAGATACAACTTTATTTGACAGATTTTGTATAGAGAAGCTGTCAAAAAAGTTGTGGATAGCCTAGCAGAAACTTTAACAGTAAGGGGTGAAATAGGCCCCTAACTAAACTACTTATTAAACACATCATGAAAATGTTATTGAACATTTACAGAAACTTAAATATAATAAGGTATTTGAAACAGATAAGTTGAAGGTTAAAGCTAGTAAAATGCAATGAGTAACTTTTAAGAAAATAAGTAACTTTATATTAATATGGCCAAAGAATAAAAAGCAGTCGTTAACGAAAAAGAACACTATAACTGGCCAAATAATAAAAAGTTTGCGACAAACGACAATTAAAACGCAGTGTGACCTAATAGCTATTATTAATAGAAACATAAAAAAACCGTTCAATTCGTAAAGTCAACCGCAAATTGTTACGTCCCTGAACCGGTCCGCTTTTTTGGCCAATTGTTTTTAATTTATCGTCGTTCATATTTGCCACTTCATTGATTTGTTGATATGTAACAGTAATAAGTGACAATCAGTCAATCGATACTTTTTATTTGAGTGTCCGAGAGAGATTTTAAAAGTAACAATCACGTCATACCAATTTGTGCCAAGTGTGCATAGAGTTTTCGTAATTTTCGGTAGTTATGTCAAATTGGAGTTTTTGAATCTGGAATTGCTGATATTCGTTGATGCTCTTATCATCATGTTCGAAAATTCTAAATAAATGTTTAAATGTTAAGTTTACATTTATCTTATTGTAAAAGACTAATGATCAAAGCTCCTTCATATTTCTAAATGAAATGCCTAAGATACAGCTGCAGATAACGCTTTGCCCCTGGCTAATTATATAGTATGTTTCTTCAATATTTCTAAATTATTGCCTCGCTAAATACTACTTCCTGTTTGCATACAAATCGGCCTTATTTGTAAATTCATTGATAACTTTATCGAGAATCAAGTGTAGCAATTCCTACGCATAAGTCTAGGGTGAGCAGGTTTGCGAATGCTGACACGTAGGAGGCAAAAAGAGTTGGATCTACTTTTAACCATATTGTGAGCAGTGGCGTAACTACAAGGTGGCAAGCCGGCAAAATGCCACGGGCTCCCAGCTGGAAGGGGCCGCCGAGCCCCCTTAGACAAGATTATCTATTACAATAATCGCTTGACGTGTTTTTTGTATTGGATTGACATAGTGGAACGAAAACGAATTTGCCACGGGCCTCGAACGGTATACTTACGCCACTGATTGTGAGTCATTACCAAAATAATTTATAGTACAGCAACCATTTAAAATATATAATTATTTAATAAGACTATCTCGTGTAGTATAAGAGGTGGTATCCAATTTCACAAAAGTTTTGGTTAAGCATTTAATACAAAAATACAAATGTAACGAGGTGAAAACAATAAAAAATGAAAGTTAATAAACAAGACCTGTTTTAAAGATCAAAATACCTATAAACTAGAGTTTACAGTACTGTAGACCTAGACGCATTTTCTGAAAATTATCAAGTCGTTAAAACATCAAACAATTCTGACCTCGTAGTCAGGAATTTAAGAGGCATTAATAGGACATGCAAATGAATGCAAAGACGAAATGAAGGTGAGTGTGACCTTCGTTGCAGATAAATAAAGTTATATAGGTCAGGTAGGGTGGCAATTTGTTGGACTAATAAAATAATGGCGGATTTGACTATGTTCAGTATATTATCTAAAATGTAAGACGTAAACTTTATAATAAAAAAGATAAATTGAAGATATTGCTGTGTTGACGACTTGATAATTTTTGGAAAATGTATTCATGCCAGCAGCACGATTTGCTCAGCTGACAAATCAATGGCTTTCTAGACTTAATAGCGTTGACATTCTCCTCAAGTAACATTTCCATTTTTTAAATGAAATTAGAAGGCTTTTTGAATGTAGAAACAGGCTACAGGAATAAGGAACGGGATTATGGATAGGAAATGATGTGTAGGGAGCTAGGTCTACCGTGTTGTCCTTTTAACGTTGTCGTTTCTATTGTGGTCACCGGAGTCTTCTTGGTATTTTAATTGGACGTTCTGATAAACGTGTGTTAATCCGCACAACAATAACTTCTCATTTTGTCGCTTTATTAAGATAGATGCGTGTTTCGTCATCGAAATATTTATTGTCGTACTCGTAACAATCAATTTTAATCGCGATGGATATTAAATCTAAACAATCAGAGTATGTTGCATAAAGGACAGACAGACAGACAGAGTATGTTGCAGACAGTTGAAAAAATATTTTTCCCTTAGACATTTTTTTATACTTTCCTAAAAACAAATCTGACCTCTTTTCAAACCGTGCTATACTACTGTGCTGCTATCAAATGCCGTCCCACGGCACGTCAAAAAAGACCTCCGGACAGTCCCCAGACCCTTCAAACTGAATACTTAACTGAATAAATAAAGATGACAACTTTCGTCATGCCTATAGTTTCTTCAATAAAATTGAAAAGTTATAGATTTAGTATTCCTAAGGCATTGCATGTATCTAAGACTCAAAAACTATGCGTTATATCAAATCCCATACCAATCCAATACTTTGTTGTCAACTTTGTTTGCCAATGAAATTACACTATTCTCATATAACAGAAAAGACATGTGGTGGGAAAACAATTGAAAACATCAACCATCTTAAAACCATCAATGACATCAATGTTTATAAAGATGTAAATAAAGTCATGGTGATAACTCTATGGTCTCTACGTATGAAAAAATTGTGACTAATAAAGGTGTTTTTCATTTCCGATGTGTTCATTTGTATCTACGAGATATAATTAGCATAACACTATGACGGCAGCTAATACACGTTTGACTATGGTCTAGGTATCGTTGTAGGCTTTAAAGATCCACGAACCTCCATGAGCTGCTTAACCCTGTACTGGTACTACCATATACCCGGGCGTCGCGGCTTCTTCTAAGACGGCTTAGACTTTAGAGCATCGGAAGTTCAGACCTAGGGGCCTAAGAGCTTCATTGCAAACGGGTACTACACGAGCTAGAGCTCCTGTTGGGAACTTTAGCCCATTTTTTGACTTTGTGGTAGCTACAATTATTACAACGGCATACAACTTTCTAACTTCAAGAAAAAAATCTATGTATGTTAATGAACTACCTAGGCTTACGTCCATCCTGATAGCTCTCCCAAAGTGTTTTATGGAAGACCAAGAGGTCCCATGGAAAGGACCATTTAAAAAAACCCTCACTCACCATGTGTTGCAGTTGTCCTGTCTCTTGTCTCCAATCTCGTAGAAGTCGTTGTGATGTCTGCAGGGCTGCCTCGTCAACGGCGGCGGGGGTACTATCCCCAGGCAGACCGCCTCGTAGTCGGGGCAGCAGTCGTCATGCGTCCGCGAACGGTTGCAAAACTCGTCGCAGTAGCAGATCGTGTCTGAAGAGGAGGAGACATTTACAGGAAAAGTTTTCATGTTATAGAGTTAAACTTTCGTGACATCCCCTCGAACTTTTTCGTGCTTCCGAGATTTGGGTGTTTTAGTTTATACGTTCTATAAAAACACACAATGCTTTTTGCCATTATCTTCCGGAACGTAGTTTTTTTGAGCAACGGGCACTTCGCGGATCTCGACGCTACTTGTGAGTTGTGACAGTTGGACATAAACTTTGTACATACGTATTACGTACCCGGCTATATTACAGCTACTACAGCACTTTCTTATTTCATCTGCCACAGATCAATAAAATATGTTTACAATGCTCTTCTCAAAGGTTTTTAACTAGTTATTCTAGTATTTAAGACTAGGATACTTTGCTCCAAATTCCTCAAGACTTACCAAGTATTCTATGTGAGCACCCATCTTCTCTGTTCTTGCAGCATTTGTTGTCTATGGCGCAGTACGGCTGGTTCTCTAGCCCAGGTCGCCAGTACGCGGCCGCAGCACCCAGTGCCGCTAACAGGAGAAGTAATCTCGTTCTACAAAAGAAAAAAAAATGTTTAGACACTTGAAATTGTCATAGGGTTTATCACGCTAGATGGCGGTTAGAGGGCGGAGCAGTCAATAGACGGTGGCTGTTTGCGCGCAATTTCACAGTGATCGTTATAAAGAAGTAGTTATTATAGAAAAATATGGGCGCCCGTGCCAAACGTTTCGCTTGCAAGCTGCTATAATATTGTGATATAGCTTAAGATCTTTTACAATAGGCTAGCGTAGTCTAGTTGCGACTCCGTTGGCATTGTATAACAATGTATACTGTATATTAATATCATATTATATCGGTCCTGCATCGAGAGGACCATGCTTTTATACAAATTGACAGCTAGACCAAATAATTACTATAGTAAATAGTAACAGAAATCTGAAGTTCGCCCCGTGTTTCGTCGAATGTAATTGAATTCACCGGACCTATTCTGTGTCCCTTTTCCATATTCCCTTAATTTACCCTACTTTCTCTGAAAAAACTTGCAACTCTTCTGATGTTGCGAGTTTCTATGGGCCACGGTAGTTGCAGGTGACCCGCTTACTCATTCACTCCTAAATTTTATAAAAAAAGGAAAAAAGTCAGTCACTTTTATCGTTGCTGCCTATGTGTAAAATCCTTGGCCCGTTAAGGCTTGGCACTTCGTTTTAGCACATTTTGTTAAAAAATCTCAAAGTTTTGATAAAAAAGTTACTTAAAAATCAATTTTACTTGATTATGAAATCACTGTTTTGCAAAATTAGTAATTATTTACAAGAAAAATAAGAATATGAATTGATGTTAGCAATATTACGACGTGACCTTTTTAGTGCCGCAGTTCTCACTTTTTGTGTTATTCTTTTGATTTTCCAATATTTATAGTCGACACCTACAAACCAAACATAAATAACAAGACAGAAACATCACTTTTAAGTTTGTTTTAATCCATTAATGAAATGTGTGCCATTATCCGCGATTAGCGTAATTTATGAAGTCGTTAAACTTCACAGACTAGTCAACAAACAGAGCCCACAATCATTTTATGTTAGTTACTTCGTCAAACGTATACAGCAATGGACTAAAATATTTAAAAATATTAATGACACGTAAAAAATCTTGCATATATATTATATAAAAATAAGATGGGTTTTCCTTCCTGACCTGACGAGCCGATTTCCACGGTTTTGCACCCGTTGGAAAGGTTTTGGGTTCCGTAAGGTTTGTAGAAAAAAAAAACAAAAATTTCAAGAGAAAAGTGGAAGCGGACGGAGTCGAGGGCAACAGCTAGTATATTATATAAATATAATAATCATTGACGTCAGAAAAAGTAGGACGTAGTAGTCGGTCGGTTTTTGGCATGTTAATCGCATTCTTCAGTTCGTCATAAAACACACATTTTTTTAATATTAAATTGTAATGACTATTCAATAAAAGGAGACCCGAGAAAACTGTTGAAAAATTAAAATGAACAGAAGAAAAATGTTTCTGTTGGCATATTACTCTATACAACGCAGTGACCTATTTACACCATTCGAGTCGATAAGATTGTTTGTATAAATAATTTTTATTGCTCCTTTACATAATACTAAATTGTTTTTTCGGATGGCACAGTTACCTGTAGAAAACCTAGCCATTAACCCTTTTCTTGAGCAGTACCAATTATATTATATTATATTGTATTATATTGTTTGTATCAATTATATTATATTGTTATGGACCCCTTTGAAGCTCGACTTACCAAAAGTCTCTTTTTTATCATGTTTTTAAATATTTTTTCAGGTGCCGAAAAGGAACTACAGAACCTAAAAGGATAGGGACAGGAAGTGGAAAGTGGGCCACGGGACAGCTACTACTTTTATATAAAAAAAAGAGCAAGTAAACAACCTCAGAAGAGTTAAATGTGCGTTGTCTTGTGGTCTTTCAAAAGACTCTCTATTCTATCTTTTATGAAGGTTTGCAAACTATCGCATAGTTTGCAAACCTTGTTTTTGATAACTTGCCTATTTTACTATCTCTCCTTTCAACAAGATAAGTCAAGTCAAGCCAAAAACAAACCACAGGACTTTCGCATTTATAATATTAGTTAGAAGAAATCAAGAAATGTTTCAAATCTACCAATTTGAATTTCGTGCCGTTTTACGACCACTGTAAACGTTAACGAAACAATTAGTTAGCACGTTAAAATGTCCCAGCATGTGTTTAATTAATTGGCGCAGTTCGCAATAAAATTCAAATCCGGCAGATAAATGAGGGGTCATTAATTAAATGAAGATGATACTGCGCATGAAAAAAAACGTAAATATATTTTTTATTAGGGATTATCCATAAAGTACGTTACACGTGGAAAAGCGTGAACATGGTATGACAACGTATAAGGGGTGAGGGGCCTATATTTTGTTAAGTGATGTTTCAATAATCTTGAAAATTTTGGGGTGATCTCAATTTTTTGATGTAAAGTTAAAAAAAATCTGACTTACACAGGGAGGGGGTTTAAGCGTCATACAAAATTTATCATACGAATATATTCTAATTAGATTATTATTTTCTGAATATGATCTTGAGCATCCTGCCATTTCCTGTCTTCTCTGTCTTTTAGCACCCTGTTTAATGTGCAAAATGGCAAAAAAAGAAAATTGACTCGTTTAAGTTTACTCTAGCTTATTTTAAATTTGCTACGCAAAAGTTCCAAGTAATAAAATCACAATAGTTTTGACAGAGCCCTCAGAACCAAAACCAATATTATTAACACATGAATCACCCGTGCAGTAAATGCCCAAACTGAGATTTACGATCAGCTGTTGAGTGTTTGTTATTTTGTCTTTGCAACAAACCAATTTTCACTCCATTTACGTACTTAATATTATGTCCAATAGGTCTGTCGTGAAGCAAAAAAATCGAAAGATTACTTTAAGATTGGCCTCATTTCTGACATTCGGAATGGCTCTCTGAATTCAAATTGGAAAACGCTCAGTATAATTGTTTAAGAATTCAGATTGATTTGAAAAATTCAGTATCGAAGGAATCAGTACATACTGCAATTGTGTGGTATTCCGCTGTTTTTGATTGACTGAATTCAGATCTGGACTCCAGAAAGGTTATTCCATTTACGTGGCCGACCAAAAATTAGTACATTTTCTCACAGAGTCTCTATTAAAGTTTGGTAATTACAGAGAATTATAGTGTTTCGGTCTGTTACTTGTTAATTGCTGAAGCCAAACGAAAAGATCGATAGTTTGGCAAATCACAGTTTGTGTACACTTCGATATTATCAAACGATTAACTATATCTATATTTTATCGCTAATCTAACTTCCCTGTCATTATTTGCGTTCGTTAAAGATAATAAATTTATAAATTGAAAAAAAGATGATAAAGTCACTAAAATTATTATTAATGTCATGTCAGATCACTAAATATGTAGCTGAATCAGTTACTTACCTATGTCATGCTAGAATTCAGACCCTAGATTTTTATCTTCAAGGTTTTTGTAAAATATATAGAACTTTTTTGAAAGAAAAAAAGGTCTGATAATCCTAATCTGTTAGATAAAGGTCCCTCGGAAGCATTAACCGCTGCCTATAAAACCCTTTTTAAACAACAGTTATTCACAACCAAACCGAGAATAAATACAGTTACCACAATATTATTCTTAACACCCTCATACGTAGAATTTTGACAACCTTCAAACAAAAGAACGGTAACCTATTTAAAATCTTTGTTTTATCTACTTTCTGTGTTTGTATTATACCAAAACAGTAACCAACACTAACGTATGTTATCCACACCTGTTATAGCATGGAAAATGCTAATACTACAACATCTATTGAAAACTTCAAAACAACCGTAGGATATTCAAAAGTATTTTACATCTTTGGTAACTAAGCAAAAAGAATCATTTGCAAAGTTATATATAGCATTAATTATAAAGTATATGTCCTAAGTACATTGTACATTTAACTTAAATAGATTCTTTAATTTTTAACCGACTTCCAAAAAACGGGGAGGTTATATTGAGTAGTGCAATTTTTTTTCTGAAGGTCAATATTATGTTGACCAACGAGAGTTATAAATAATAAATAACCCTCTTTAGAAAAATTGGGCATTTCTATACAAACCGCAACTGACAACAAAATGTTGTGAATTGTTAATTTGTTGTTGTCAATCGCAGTTTGTATAGTAATTGCAAATTATAAATATTTTTATTCAACTGCGCCAGAAGGAGGCTTATGTTTTTCGAGAGTATATACGAGTATGTATGTATGTATAATGGTTTGGGACGCTCTGCAGCCTAAACAGCTTGATAGATTTTAACGTATGAGGTATCGTAGATTCATCTTAAAAACGCGCGGCGAATTTAAAATTCAAAATTATGATATTATTCCAAAAAAAATTACCGCCCATTTAGGTCGAGTAGGGTATCAAAATGAAGGACATTAAATAGCCATTCCAGAAATATCATACATAATTGATGTTTAAATTGCATTGGTTCCTGCAGTCGGGTTTTCTGTTTCGGGGCAGTTAGCTTTTTACAAGGGGTATATGACCACTACCGACTAAATAAGGTGAAATCACTTTAATATTACAGAGTAAGTCCCAGTGGAAATTATCATATGAATATAGATTCCCGTAAGAAAAGTCAGTGATGCAACATTTTTACAGTATTTTCAATAATGTATTTACATATTGGAGTTTGAGTTACAAAAGAATTCGAAGGTCGACCCTGAAGCGCGTGTCGTCTTACAGCGATCAACGTTATCAGTAGAAGCCTGCTTCGGAAGTGCTAACGTATTTCTAAAGTAAATATTTTGTCTACGGACGGGCGCTTGGTTCTTCAGTAGGTGTTACATGCTAGCATTAGGATTCTGCTTTATACGAGATGTAGAAGTGTCGTTTTAAGGATTATCTTATATTCTTTGTACTACTTTATAATTAGAGCATTCTATAATGTGTGTTATGTTACAGCTCTAACTCGAGATAAATATTGATAAATTTCAATTTCAATTAATAAATATTTTTGTAATAATATAAGACTCATATTATGCAGGGTGTAACGAAAGTAAGTGATAAAACTTTAGGGATCTAATATGTGCCTGATTTAGAGCTCACTGTCAAAATAGCAGTGCTAAAATTTTTTTCGTGATTTGTATGGCCAAGCGCCCTAGCGACATGAGTCTGCCCATAAAAATCGCAAATTTTTTTCGCTTTCAGTGTTACAGCCTGTATACCTACTATGTGCCAAACTCATAACTAAATTGAAATTAGGTCATCATTAAAATTTTTCTGAACTGCCAATATTAAGGGCCTGTTTCACCGCTTACTGTTAAAGTTTCTGTCAGGCTATTCACAACTTTTTTGACAGATTCTCAATACAAACTCTGTCAAATAAAGTTGCATCTGTCAAATAAATACTACCTGTAAGTGGTGAAACAGGCCCTAAGGCTATTTATTTGTTAAATACTAGCTTTTGCCCGAGGCTTCGTCCGCGTGGAAGCCTTATTTTATTATACATAAGCTTATTTGCATACATTATTTGGAATGCCACCATTAAACGGCCCTGTTTAGCCATTTTCATTTCAGCGAGCGCCAACTCCGTCGGTAGTGTAAATTTTCATTCAAGATTTAAATTTTCACATAATATTATTGTATCGAAGTATTTTTAACGCAGCTATTAGCGATGTCTAAAAATAACGTTCTCAGAAAATCAGCAATTCTACACAAACAAGCGTAGCTCCGCACCTGATAGAAGGAATCCGTAAACACTGGCCGTTTTCAGTCAATCAAGTGGAGAAGCCTTGGCTCCATTTACGATAGGTGTATTGTTTTTTTCGCTATATTTAGTTTTTCACTGAAGTGGCTTTATAACTGACCTGACCTGAATATTAAAAAACCGTTACAAAAGTGGGCTATAGTGCTAAAAGTTGTTTTTGAGACTGAATTAGGACCGACATATGGCCCATACACTCGTCAGTTGAGCTCCATTAATCATATATAATGTCTTATAGTGTTTGTGTTATCATAACGCGTTTAATTCATAGACAGTTTCAATCCATTGACTACATTCATCCCGTGAAATCAGCTTACATTCAGAAGCATTTTTGTGTTATCTAGTTCGATAGGCTAATATAAGTTGAACCTCGAAAAAACATTCCAAATTCAAAAATTCTGTAAATGGTATCAGTGGTATCAGTGGTATCACACAATTGTAGTGGCGAAAAAGATTTTGATCACTTATCAGATCATGATACCGAAACACGAGTATGACAATATAAGTTTTTGTAAAAGGTAAAGTTTTATTCTTATTGAGAATTATAGGACAAAAGTCTTGTTTGTTATAAATAAAATACAATGTATGTAATTCGAAGTATAATTTATTTATTATTATCAAAATCAGACTCTGAATGATGGAGGGACAAAATCCTGTTTCTCATATCATTTTATATGGTATTTTCATAGGGGCTGTCCATTGTTATTTTTATTATTTTAATTACGTGATGTTTTTTGTGCATTTTATGCCCTCCCCTCTCCTCCTTGGTGATACATGGTGATATTTATGACTACGCCCTTTCCCCCCTCATCACTTGGCCGTTTGTAAACTGTGAGCCCATTTTAAAAATTATTTTTGTTTTATCAGGTAAGACCGCATTTTCGGTTTAATGTCTCGAAAAAATAAATACACGCGATATTTAACTCCCCCTGTGATGTTTCGTGAATTTTGTAGAATAATTGATTTTGAATTTAAAATTATTATTTACAAAATTATTTTATTTATAAAATAAATAATTTTGTAAATAGTTAATAATTTTGTAAAATCATGTAATCCAATTGTAGTGCAATTTTGTCAGAAAACAAAAGACTGCGACGGAATAATGTTGCTAGTATAAATAAATGCTAGGTTCAAGTTATAGTAGCCAGATTATTACAATTTTGGAAACATCCATAATACACGTCCACAAATTACATGATTTTGAAACCCCTCTCCTCCTTGTCACATTTCTGAGACGCCACCTCCTTAATGTGACCACCATAATACTTCTAATTGCGAGATTAAATTTGAAATGTGACGACACAGGACTTGAAGATTATTTCACTGCTTCCTGCTGTGTCATGTAAGTAGAACTGTCAAAAAGTTGTCGATACCTAATCCTACACTTATCAGGAACCGGTGAAACGGGCCCTTGTCGATTGTCACATCGTCACACTTCGACCCCCTTTATGTCTGACGTACTTTATGGATAAACTCTACGAATAATTTTGTTGGTATTCTCCTTATTCGATAGCTATAAAATACCATATAATTGAAAGCTACAAGATTAGCTTAATCTTAATTAAGCGGTCGTTGACTTGACCGTCACTTTTTTGTTAAATTTTAATCTGGACGTGAGATGATCGACCGCACGTCTAAAGTATGACGTTAATTAGCTAAGAATGGCGCCAGCTTATCTCTAATTATGTATGAAGGCCTTCGCTGGAAATAGTTTCAGGTGTTAAAATAGTTTTTGCCTTACAGAAAAAATCGCTATATTTGCATCTCAATGGATAAACGCGCTTACATCACTTTTAACAGTAAATCCTTGCTCGAAAGCTTTTATTTTTTTTAATTTGTATTCCGCACATAATATCGGTTGCGAGAGAAAGCGAGAGCGAGGCGCCAATGCGCAGGCGCCACCTTGGATTACGAGATTAAATATATTGCACGGGTAAAAAACTTGATCCGTGCTCTTAATTTTCGGACAGTGTTAACACGAATGTTTATCATGACCAAACCAATTTTATTTGCAAACTTGGGATACTATTCTTCACTTTCTCCCTTATGACTTTTAAACGGCTTAACCGATTTTCATCATCCGATTTTCAACATGTCTAAGAACTCTAAAAATTGCTATATTACTTAACGCACACTAACACATAAAACAGAACATATCCCTCATTTTGGCGGGAGTTAAGAATCTGTTCTGTACTTCCAACGTGGTTTTCAGAAAAACATACAAACAAAGAAACTTTGTCATTTTTAAAATTAAAGTATGATGGATTTTCTCATTATTTATCTATTCTTATATATCTATACCTTTGCCCCTAATTCTTATAAAAATATTTATACACGTTTAAGGGTATGGTAGGTAAGTAAAAAGGTTAAATACAGTATTTAAACTATATACGTAGTCCTACAGTAGCTTCAAGATTTTAACTAAAAGCCTGATAGATCTTACTGTGATTAATATTCTGAAGGGTTTATAATTAGCGTGACATGAGTAAAATAAATAGAAGCCAACGGTTTGATCCCACATACATCAAAGATTAAAAGGCGCCGCCCGCACCGTGCTGTAGAGACCAGAAGCATACAATATATTTTATGGAATTTTAATGCTACTCGCATATTAATACTAATTTATATGTCACATAATATAATATAAAGGACTACAAATACCAAGGCGATTCCTATTAAAATGTTAATTAAAGATAATTATGTTGACATCATACAAACATGTCTTACGTCATACAAAAAAACAGTATTTTCGCTTTGTAGAATTTCCCACGTCTAAAAAATTCTGAGACCGCCTCAAATTTTTCATTTAAATGCTTAAATCTACGAAAAAATGTATTCAGCCAACGAAAAATATTGCTTTGTAGAGTTATTTTTTAAAATGTTTCATGTAACTTTTTTAGAGTTTTGGCGCGAAAAAATAATTTCTATCATGATACTAGCTGACCCGGCGAACTTCGTACCGCCTTAGCGTAGAAATGATGCACTACTTTATATGGTGTACCTGAGCTATCTTAGGTATGAGTACCTATTCAATTTGAACTGGAATCTTAGATAATATCCTCCATATAAAAC
>JAOTAV010010987.1:0-27081 GCA_026546445.1 Cyclargus thomasi | reverse complement strand
GGAGAGCCATGCTTCGGCACGAATGGGCCGGCTCGACCGGAGTGATACCACGGCCTCACAGAAAACTGACGTGAAACTGCGTTGTGTTGTGTTTCGTTCAGTGAGTGAGTTTACCGGCGGACCAAATTCCCTAATCCCCCTATCCCTATTCCCATTCCCTATGGCAAATGCGTTACCGGCCTTTATGAGGGACATAAAGGCCGATAACGCACTTGCGACTCTTCGGATGTCACGAGTGTCCATGGGCTACGACAGTTGCTTTCCATCAGGTAACCAGTCGGCTCACTTGCCCCCTAAATATCATAAAAAAAAAAACAAAAAAAAACTACAATTTCTTAGATCATAATTGTACATAGTTTATCCTTTAAGCACTCGTCCCCTGTAACAAGCACTTAACATTGTCCGAAGTAATTTTATAACTCTGAGACACGACGACTTAAGTCCGCTAACGTGTTTATAAATTGTAACTTAATTGTGGTTTCTTAAGCGACTTTTGGACAACTTTAAATAGTTATTTCGTTTTAAAAATTATGCAGACTTTTGTTACTAGTAAGACTCATAAGAAAATGATTAAAGTGTTGAAAAAAATATAGACAGTAATTGTGTGAAAAAGATCTTACTTCATAAATATATTTATGTTATGAAATCCTTATTTAATTGACGATTTCTCGAGGTGCAGCCCTAGCTTAAAGTTTCTTTAATACCTTTGTACGGACAAATAGAGGTTCTTCAACATTAGATACGGATCTAATGTTGAATAACCTACAATACAAATAAATACAGTACAGCAAAAACAATGTATAGATGAACCGAAAATAACAAATAATTCTTATTATTATTTCTTATTATTGACCTTAAGCTTAATCGTAATCAATATTTATAATTTTCAGGACGGTACTAGCTTTTACAATTTCTAATTCGTCAATCCATTGTTTTTCATGTGGAAGTCGGTTTTTATTTTTTGTTAAAAATTAATTTATTTTTATCTTTTAGTTAAATGTAAATCAGTTACACCGTCAGCTCTAGATAATTCACCCTAGTGTATATGTTCATATCTCGATCGATTTCTCATGGATTCCATTTATCAGATGGTGCACTTTCGAAAACAAATTCTGACAAAACCTTTTAAAAACTAATTGCATTTTAATAAAAAAAAGTGAAATTGTAATTTAAACACTCGGTTTAATGTAAAAGAACATGTGAAGTACCAATTATACGATTAAAATGTAACGGTGCGTCATTATAATGATGGTGATGAAATTGATGAAGTGGCATTTGCTTTAAGTTGTCTGAATGAAACCGAAATTGCCGAATCGCTATATAAAAGGATTTAAAAGTTCTGTACAGCACCTTCGAAACCGGGGTATACATTTGTCCAAAATCTTACTTTTTGGTTGCATACAACACACCTTCCGTCTTTCAGAAAAAGTGCAAATCCCTTCATGTGTCGATACAAATTTCAAAGAGTCCCCTCGATTCCTCCTGCATCGCATCATCAGATCACCACTTTTGTGAAAATGCAACCAAACTGCAGCTACACCCGATACAAGTGCGAAAAAAATTTACACAAAAACGGCGAAACAAATATAAAAAAGAACATAATTATATACCGTCGAAATGAGAAACTTCCTTCTTTTTTGGAAGTGGGATAAAAACAAGACGTATTTTTCTGTTTCTTATAAAACACTTGCATCTGGATTAACATAAAACTCGTTATAGAATGAACTTAAGGTTTTTTTCCTCGTCCAGGTATTTCCAAGCACATTTCAAGTGGCTGACATCGGGAAAACTGCACTTGACGTTATCTCTGCTATTTAAAATGTCCGCATAAGAAATAAAAAGGAATCATTTGCATATGACCCCCGCCGGTTTTGTGTTTGCACGACAAAAATAACAAAAGAAACGACTCGAATTGAAAATGGCTGTAAAGAAATTTAGGGACGCTTTTGTTTCGTCACCCGCTTAATGTACTAAGCGACATTAAAACACTCAATGTATCGGAATGTCGGTCATCGTTATGTAACTTTGTTTGTTAATATAATAAACAAGATGATTCCCGCAACTAAGTTGCGCCAAAATTCGTTTATCGCGCGTGAACCCTGCATTCCCGGACTTAGAATCACGATAACAAATTTTGCAAAATCTGTTCAGCGGTTTGCGCGTGAAGAAGTGACAGACAGATAGCCATAATCTCTTATAATATTTTAAAATGGACGTATGGATAATAAAAGTATTTCTATTCACTACAGGTATTTTCAAGAAAAAAATGATGAAATCATAAAAACTAGGTAACTTTGTAGGTCACATCTATACTTTTACTGAAAAGAACATGTATGCGGTCGAATTCGGAAATCTTTTTGGAAATCAACTAAAAAGTTTTTATTAAGCAAATACAAATTTTGTAAGTATTTATTTTTATTTACAACTACATAAATAAACTGACTCCTAAATCAGTTCAATCAGTCGGTATACAAATAAGTCGACAGACTGGTCTAGATTAAAGTAATATCCAGGTACCCAGGCAATCTCGAGTTGTATTCCATCGTGTATATCCCCTGCCCTGAGCCTTTAATTTCAGTGCACACTATCAGGCAAACTTTTCAACTGGATTTAATTCCGAAAAGTGGTTATAAAATTAAAAATTTATAATAAATTATAATGATAAAACAAACCCGTGTGTGGTTCGATCTAAATCAATACATATAAAAAACAAAGACACGGGTTTGTTACAACACGTACAACTCGAGATCTGCTGAACCAATTTTCATGGTTATTGATTCGTTGGATTTGTCTCCGCCCCGAATAGCAGAATACACCTTAAAAACAATGAAAACCGATATATGTAATAAATACTTAAACATTTCGATACATTCTCATTTGATTGTTACATGCCAAACATTTCCCAATCCAATCCAAATACTTACTGTAAATTTTTATGTGTTCGTTTATTTTGTGTTAAATGTCTCGAAAGTTCATTATTTGTTATATTTGTTTGTTTTAGACATTAATTTGTGTAAATTATTTATTTGTTATGTAGTTACTTATTTTCGAAAATAATACCTAAGATTTTCTGTCTGTTGTCTTTTTATAAGTGTCTATGATTTTTCTTGACCAGTTATTGTCTATGTGTTGAAAGTTTTGTGCGAGTGCAGAAACGAGAAATCGTCGATCTTCTCGTACAGATGAACAGAGGAATAATCTTCGAAGTGCAAGAAGATCATTGACTGTTAGGCGGCACGAAGATCGCTCCTAGCTCGTAATGTAAAGAACATGTTACAAACAACTCTAGTTGACAAGAACTGCAATGTTGCCACAAATGAAAACTTCCAACTGTCACCGCGCCAGACTCTTTCTTGTCAAGCAGTACCCAGATTCTCAATGTTCAAACAGCAAAGCGATCCATCTAGATTCTACGTTCTAGAAAGTAATTAGAACATACAAGCAGGTAATCTCGTCTAACACGACCGATATTAATACCGCCAACACTCTGCTAACCCTCGGGACGTACCTGTGTTAGACATCATTATCCCACGGGATTACTACCTCAAGCCATCACGTACCGTATTGTATAGGCCTTAAGGCCTAGAATTGTGTGCTACAATAATTATCTTGACCCGCCACTGTGGGGGAAGGTGTACGTTGAATTGAAATTGATCAAGACAAGATTCAAATTAATGCGAATAAATTACATACATATAGTCTGTATATAAATGTTGATAGTACGGTATACATAATATCTATTCTATGGTTTGACCTATTTTAGAAGAAAAGTTTAGTTTTTTTTTTAATTTCGAGTCAATCATTATTATTTGGATAGCGACGATAAAGTTGCGTTCTTTCAAAGGCTTTTAGTGTTTGTTACAATTTAAAAGAACGACTGCAATTTTTTTAAAGATTTGAAGTGTAAAGTTTAAAAAAAAAATTTTTTCGCCCACTATGGTGATGAAGGGCTTTAAATAGCCATTCTAGAAATATACATAACTTTATGTTTTAATTGCAATGGTACTTGCAGTCGGGTTTTTTTTTTGCACATTTAGCTTGTTTTTTATGATATTTAGGGGCCAAGCGAGCAGACCGGTTACCTGATAGAAAACAACTGCCGTTACCCATGGACACTCGTAACATCTGAAGAGAATGAGGAAATAGGGACTGCAAATAAGAATAGGGGATTAGGGAAGTAGGGACACCGGTACACTCACTCACTGAACGAAACACAGAACAACGCCATCTCACGCCGGTTTTCTGTGAGGCCATGGTATCGTTCCGGTCGAAAGTCAAGTCGAAGCATGGCTCTCCCATGGCAATGAGCATCCGTATTTTGTTATTGAGATCGGAAAATGTCTTATTGGTACACGCCTCCACCTTCTCGAGGGCGAACCAAAGGTCTTACCGACTAGACCACCGACGTTCTGAAAAATATATTCAGAAAATGACTGGTCAAAACGCCAAAATGTTAACCTCGCCTTACGCCCCACCACGACTCAATCGTTATCTGCTTGTTTTTTCGACTAACTTTTAACTCGTTTATTGTTTTCAGCCAACTGCACTACAGTTCAGAAACTGTTGCTGAACAGTTCGGCAACAGTTCAGTAACAGTCGCGCGAGTTACGTACAATCTGGTTATCGTGCTAAGTTGGAGTTTCAGTGTCCACAGTAAACCAGCCCCCCTAAAACGACCACTTGGAAATATTGCTAACAGCAATTCATTTTGTCAGCCCATTCCCTATTAAAAGGTAGGAAATGCACTTGCAACTCTCCGGACACGAACGTAGCCGTGGGCAACAGATATTTTCCTATAATTTTGTCAATTCGCTTTCCTTACCTTTTATCATCTAGAGTGCTATGAAAACTTCAAATTTTTCGTTTAATTTTTCTCTAATATTCTAAGAGTGTGCCGAGTGTCAGTGGGATAGTTGCATTCCATCAGGTGACCCGCTTGCTCGTTTCCCCCCTCTATTAACTAAGAGAAAGGGTTATGAGGAATTTATTATATTAATTTATGTTCGTGGTAAAAGACGTGAAGAACCCGAATGAAGCAAATAAAGTAAAAAGTAAGTCCAAGTAAAAATTTTTCTTTCCGGGCTATTTCCCGGACTGTTAGTAAGAAAAATAAGAAAAACTTAAATATTAAATAATTACTTATGAAATAAGAACAAAACTGTTGTTAATTAACATCTAATAATAGCTTGCCGTTCACCAAGTTGTCTTACAATTTTTTACAACTTATTAAAACACTGTAAGCTGTTTTGACTGTATATTCCCTCGCTCCTTCATCAAAGCTAATTAGTTTTAAAAGTTAACGAGAATGTTAGAGAAAAATTGAATGAAAAATTTTCAAGTTTTCATAGCGTGAACTCCAGATAGTTTTTAGACAACAAGATTCTCGGCAAAATGCCCGATGATAAAGGTAAGATAATTATATAAGGTTAAAAGGTACCCTAAGATATTTTCTCATAACCATTTACTCATTATTTTAAATCATTTGACAAAAGTATAGGTAACTAGTTGTTGCCTGCGACTACGTCCGTGTGAAACTTTATTTGGAAATTATCTCTTTGTTACAACATTTTTTGATTACTGATCAGCTTAAGCTTCCTCGCCAAATTGGCTAACCAACACAAAAAAAAATTTTCAATTCTCCTGATATAAGCGCATTCAAACAATTCATTTCTATATTAGCATATAGACGCGAAAGTGTGTTTGTCACTGTTTATGTCCATCTGTCCGTTCCCTCTTAATGCCGGAGCCGCTGAACGGATTTCGCTGAACTAAAACTTTGAGTACCGGGAAAGGATAAAGTATACTTTTTATCCCGGAAAAAGGTACGGCTCCCGCGCGATAAACGAATTTTGCAGGCATCATCTAGTTATACCTAAAGCAATTAGCAATTTTAGATAATCTAGCTAATAGTTTTTTAATGGTGAAAGCGTCGAGCGTCCGTAGCCTAGTGGGTAACCTTTGGTTCGCACTCGAGAGGGCGCAGGTTCGCGCAGCGCTAACTGCCGCCATCGATGAGAATGCATCTCTCCCAGCCCTTTGCAAGGCCATGTTGGAGAGCGAAGAAAAGTGGTCAGCGGTAGAAATGTTTGCGCATAGCGTCATTTCGATATAATAGAAGGCAATTACACAAAGTTTGTATACACAAAGCACGAGGAACTAAGCATAAAGGGAGTAATAAAGTTATTTGAGACAAATTCTCGTGATGTCCTTCAGAATGACAAATAAATTGTCGAATTCAGAAACAAAGGTACCCTTACAAGGAGTCGCTCGGCCATTTTAATGGCCTTCAGTGTTGGGGCCACGTGTAACTTCATTGCGTTATCACTGCATATGCCGTGACCATTTAAAGCTGTTCGAATTTAGCACGAATGGGCCGGCTCGACCGGAGTAATACCGAGGCCTCACAGAATACCGGCGTGAAATGGCGTTGTGCTGTGTTTCGTTCAGTGAGTGAGTTTACCGGTGGCCCAACTTCCCTAATCCCCTCTCCCTATTCGAATTTCCTTTTCCCTCATAAAATACCGGCAACGCACTTGCGATGCTTCGGACGTCACGACTCACCAGTGTCCACGGGCGGAGTCAGGAGCTTTCCATCAGGTGACCCGACTGCTCGCTTGCCTTTTTACCATTTTTCGTTAAATTAATGAAAAAACGCCGGTTAACAATTTCACCTTGGGTCGATAAAATAGTTTAGTCTCATACGAGTACGCACTCAGATATCCCTTCTTATCTATACCATAGAGCTAATATTTTCTCTATGTCTATACTAATAATATAAAGCTAAAGAGAAATCTGAAGAAGGCTATAGGCTATATAACACCACGCTACGACCAATAGGAGCCGAGCAGTAATAAATAAAAGGGCAAAATTGATAAAGTTTCACGCGGACGTAGTCGCGGACAACAACTAGTAGATCCATTAGGAGAAATCTTCTGTAAGAATTTACATGTAAAAATGTATTTCGGACATATCCAAAGCGTCTAGTTTTGTTTTTGTATGGCTAACGAGGTAACAGACACCGGCCAAATATATTTTAACGTACATTTGGAATGGATAAGTTATTACCTTGTTTACCGTGAGACATTTATTACATGGGATTTCTAAGAAATGAAACTATTATTTTACCTCGGATATTTCTTTCGTAGTATACAAGATTCGTACTGAGTTTACTGGGAATAATTCATTTTTAGGGTTCCGTATCCAAAGGGTAAAAACGGGACTTTACTAAGACGATGTCTGTCCGTATAGTGTCTGTCTCCAGGCAGTGTCTCAAGTACGGTAATAGCTGAAATTTTCATAAATGGTATAATGTATTACATCTTTTGCCACTATAATAATAATATTACAACAAAACATTATAACAGCTTTATAAAAAGATCCCTGGAGGCGTCGACCGAGCACATTACCGATTATAACATGAAAATGGCTATTAATGACAGAAACCACCACGTCCTCAAACTTGCGGACGTGTAACAATCAAAAGTTCAAAATCAAAAGATCTCCAGATCTAGGCAAATATAATAAAATAAAACAATAACATATGTATAAGAGAACTGTAATAATAAAAACGAAACTGACACCGTCTTTGCTTTAGGGAAGAAAGAAGATTCAAATGGCCTGCTGTTTACGCGGGAAGGCTGCACCAGACATTGGAGGGTTGTTTCATAATGTCCGTTCGAATTTACACCGTCTTCGTTTGTAGATGCGCCAATTGTTCAAAGTTTTACAGTAGTTTTAGAGTATCTTGCATGAAGTTTTTATATTCATTGTTGTGATTAAGGACACATAACAGCTGATGTCCGTAGAAGAGACAGTTCTCTAGAGAGCACAACCGGCAACACGACAACACAACAAAGGAAGATGGTGGCCCTGAAGACGTTCTCTTGAGGTGGTGTGGTTGGCAAGCGTTGAAGTGTAGGAAATCCTATAGGTTGACAATCGTTTGCAAACCCTTTTACACGATTTTTACGTTATTTCCTTAGTTTTCACGTAATGGCTTGCAGGATATTTAGTTTATTTACATTATAAAACTTTTGCTGTTGAAATCATGACAATAATAAATATATTAAATATTTAAGGGGGGCTCACATACAAGAAATGTGATTTTTGGCATGTTTTTGATCTTTCTCTAGTCTATGCTATGATGTCGTCTACATAGCGCTTTTCCTTGATACAACGTGAACTGTTCAATTTTCGGAAACACGTTTTCTTAATTTTTTTGCTCTCTGCTGGTACGGAACCCTTCGTTCGCGAGTCCGACTTGCACATGGCCGGTTTTTAAATATTACTCACTCAATAAACAACTATAGTTTCTGTCATTAACCCTGTCAAAAAAATTAACTCCGTCAAAAAAATTGTCATTTTCTGAAACACAACTCGATTCACAACATAGTGTTGTGTTGAGACGTTGGTAAAGGACAGCTTTCCATAACACCACCTAAAATCCTCGATGGTTAAATAATATCATCTATACTAATAAAATTAAGCTGAATAGCTTGTTTGAACGGTCTAATATAAGGAACTACGGGCCAGAACTTAAAAATTATTTATGTGTTGGCTAGTCCTTTTATCGAATCCCACATAAAATCATGCTACGAGCTACAGGAGCCGTGCAGTAAACGAAAAATGTTGTAAAAACGGGATAATTTATAAATTACGTCCTACGTTCGCGTGAAACTTTATAAAGTTTTACGCGGACGTAGCCGCGGACAACAGCTAGTTGTGATATAAACAGGGTCTCAAGTATCGACTTAACACTGTCGGTGCACGTCTAATTGTGTTCACGGATATGTCTCATTAGTTCGGTTTATCTTGAGACCCGGGATCAAAGACACAAACGATGTTTGCTACCTGTTTACATACTTGAGTTTGTGTTTTATTGTGCCGGGGGGGTTATTACGATCTGTTATTTTCAGACAGTTTACGCCCAAACCAACTTTTATACATTTGTATTATGAGCCCTTATAGCCAGCCAGTCAACAGTCACGTGACACTTGACTTTCATCGGCATTGACACCTTATTGGTGTTTTCGGAATGAGACAACGTCACGTGACATCAGCTGGATTGCTTTAACGTCAAAAACTGTCAAATAAAGTCATTCTTTTTACGCCAACTAATATTAGCTTTTAATAAATTGTTTATAAGACAAATTTATATTATTTTATTAGTTATCGTTTTTTTTTGTTATATTTTATATATATATCGTATCACTAAAATCAAACTTCCGGAAATCATAATAATTACAATTTTATCGTAAGCTTAGTAATTACGAAGTATTTTTTGATATCGACATTATGAATTTAACTAACATTTAACATATTATTTATTAAACAATATATTAAACTAAACACAAAGATTACATTATGAAGTGTGCTAAAATAATAAGAGTTAGGTATTTGATGGCGTAACTTGAATGGAATTGGTTTGACAGCTAGTTCGTAAACTTGCTGAAACTTGGCTGGGAATAAGAGGTCATAATAACCCCCCTGGTTTATATAGAAACTTGGAATATTATCGATCCCACAACCACATAGTTATTTAACTTTGGTTAGGTTATTTCTAGAAATAAGTTGTGTTAGCCTGCTACATATTTTCGCAATTTAAGATATAAGAATTTTCTTCTTAAAAAGGCTGATAACTAATGGTACCTGGCGTGAAAGGGCGTCGTGCTGTGTTTCGTTCAGTGAGTGAGTTTACCGATTGCCCAACTTCCCTAATCCCTCTATACATATTCCCATTCCCTATTCCCTCATAAAGGCCGGCCACGCACTGCGACTCTTCGGATATAACAAGTGTCCATGGGCATTTGCTTTCCATCAGGTAACCCGTCTGCTCGCTCGTTCCCTAAATATCATAAAAAAAACAAGTTGATTCCAAGAATTTTATATTTTATCCTTAAGAATAAGTAAGTTAGCTTAAAAAATTGATGAAATTAAGTTAATTTCATTCAAGTATTTTATATAGCGTATATTTTTTTTTTGTTGAAAATTACGATAACTCTGTTTTATAACAAAAGGTTACGGTTTTAAATTCGTAACTTCTTTTTTGCTGACAACATTTACATGAAACTTTCTGAGTTATCTCAATATCTAGTTCACAATAGTACCACTAATGTAATGTGAACATGTCGCATTAAGCGCGCCTATCATCCTTACTGAATTATGACTGCATCTAATGCTCTTTATTCCTGCGGTCCCTATATATTTCACATACAATAGCGAATTATTGTTACTGTCACCGAAAGGCCCGCACGAAAAATTGCTGCGAGGGCGGAATTAATTACTGCCAATCCGTGCGTTGGTAATACTAATTTAATTCGACGGCTTCCACTATCACATAAGCACTAGCTCATACATGTGTATTAGTGACAACTTCGTTGCGCAAAGATTTGTATATCACGCGGGAACCATACATTTTCCCAGGATAAAAAGTATATATGTTGCCCAGCCCATTAGGTCTGAATGGTTGAATAAATCTTTTTTTGTTTAATAGCTATTAAGCTATTAAGCAAAATATAAATCCGTCCAGTATTTACTGAGATTAGCGCGTACAAACAGATAAACAGACAACTTTTTAATCGATATGTATTCTAATATTGATTATTTTGTAAAAATATTAAATGTACAGACACCCAATTTCACTGTTCTATTACATGTACAGATAGAAGATAGACGACATAAAATAAAGTTAGAGAAAAACGGCCAAGTGCGAGTCGGACTCCCGCACGAAAGGCTCCGTACCAGCAAAAAGCAAAAAATGGAGAAACCAGGATTTTGAAAGCCAAACATTTAGCTTTACACTTCCTAACAAGCGATAGCGCAATGTAGATGTACTGCTGGTACCAAGAAGAAGGAACTTGAAAAAAACACGTTTGCTTGATGAGAGCAAACGGGTTTCTTTTTTCAAGTTGAGTGATGAGAGCCACTTTTAAATATTTAATTTATTTTGCATTTAGTATTTGTTGTTATAGCGGCAATAAAAATACATGTTCTGTAAAAATTTCAACTCTCTAGTTTTTACCATTGGACAGACAGAGAGACATGGAAGTCTTTGTAATAGGTTCCCGTTTTTACCCTTTGGGTACGGAACCCTAACAAGTAGAGAAAATAATGCAAAAATGGCAGAAGCAACGTTAGGGACGGGTTGGATATTTTTAGGGTTACCCAAAGGAAATAAAAACTGGACCCTGTTACTAAGATTTCGATGTCTGGCCGACTTTCTGTCTCCAGGATGTATCTCTAAAACGGTGGTAGCTAGAGAACCCTTCGTGCGCGAGTCAACTCGCTCTTGGCCGGTTTTTCGATATAATTGATTACAGCCCCGCCGATCTGGGTCGTGTGCGTCGGGAATCGCGGCGCGTCATAAAATTGAAAACGCCGCGCGTCACTGTCGCCCGGTAATTCAATAATTACTTGGTCCGGCACGACTGCGGCCGAAGGTTGACAGATATTGATGGTTATTAACGACTTTTGGTGGCCAAAGCATTTGATACGCCTCAGCCACAGATAATTGGCGACATTGTAGAGCTGACCATAGACGATCATCATTCCGAATGGCGTGTTCAAAATAAACCATGTATTATTAAATACTGTGGTCCATTTATATTCAAGTTTTTTTTTTCAGTTAGAACTGAACATGGATAGGCTCTATGAACAAAGTTAGATACCGTCTGATAATAAGGGGTCATTACAAATCCCAGGCAGATCAAAATAATGACATAAATACGCAATGTTTCGTCTGAAGTTCGACTACTTAAACACGTATACAGACTGGCTTGATAAATTCATCACAAAATATTTCCCATTCAAGTGACTTGACGGCGAAAAAGTGAAAGCTGAAGGGTGTATTGTGAGGACCCAGGAGCGATACTCCCGAGGAGAGTACGGCTAATTAAGACTCTCCCTGCACTCAATTAATATGCTACTTACTTACATTGTCGTCAACGATGCCGATGTTTACATTATAAGCGCGTACAAGCTTACCCTTACTACACAAATCTTCCTATATGTATGAAAACATGAAAATAATTAAAGACGTAAGTTGATGAAGCGGTTAACTAACATTTTACAACATTCCAGTAAATGCTTACTTTTTCCCATAAAATTTTAATTAATCTTGTAATTTTGCAATTTAATTATCTAGCTAGTCTACTCGTAACTACTTATGTATCAAATCCACATTATTTTAATTTCAAATCATTTTCTGACCTTAAAACGTCCATTTATACAAAAATCCGGCAATTTTTAAAATGTTCCTTACCCGCTTCTTCCACTTACGTCTTCAATTATTTTGATGTCATTTTATGTCATCTACTGTTTGTTGCAAATAAAAAAAGTATTTCCGTGTAGTTTTACGTTAGATAGAACTTTTTTTACTGTATGCCACCCTCACTATGTCCATCCCAGTAGTATAACATCTTGTATCCAAACAACGATTTTTCGTTTTGAAACTACCTACAAGGTAAAATAACTCTAATAACATTAAAGTATAATAGCTATAAACTGAAGGGATATGTATAATAAATATATTATGCGTAGTTTTGGTTCATCTATTTAAGATAAGGGCAATCAAATAGACGAGTTACCTGATGAGAAGCAATTGTTGTCGCCCATGGACATTCGCGACATTCAAAGTGTCGCAAGTGCGTTGCCGGCCTTGTATGGGGGAATAGGGAATGGGAATAGGGATAGGGGGATTAGGGAAGTTGGGCCACCGGTAAACTCACTCACTGAACGAAACACAGCACAACGCTGTTTTACGCCATTTTTCTGTGAGTCCGTGGTATCACTACGGCCCAGCCGGCCCATTAGTGCCGAAGTATGGCTCTCCCACGGCAATGAGTATCCGCATAATGTACTTGAGATCTGAAAATGTCTCATTGGTACACGCCTTCACCGGAATTCGAACCTGCACCCTCTCGAGTGCGAACCAAAGGTCTTACCGATTACGCTATGGACGCTATTAAGCAATGCGTTCGCTTCTTGTGATGTAATAAGTTTTATGAAATAAATATGAAGACACATTATATCGGGCTTCGTTCGAAAGCTCCACTGAAGGCAAATCGTTCGAAAAGGCCTTTGAAGATATTTCTGTACATTTCCAATCTTCGAACGTAATACATCCGATTCTATTTTAAAGTTATAATATTTTTGTTTCAGGTCGCTGTTTCGTCTTCTTGTACTAAAGGTTCGTAATTGGATACTTCGTAGTTTGTATTTTGTGTAATGATTAACAATGTACCTCTAGTGTTTGTATTTAAAATAGTAAATCCATAGTTATATAAAAAATGAAAAAGTGTGTTTGTTTTTTTATTTTTGTTTTATTTGTTTGGTCGTTTGTTTATCCTAACTTCACATTCCAAAAAAGCAGTCAACTGACTTAAAAGTCGAATTTTCTTATAAAGGATAGTGATTAGAAAGTAACATAAGCTACTTTTGGACTTGGAAATATCCGTATTTTATGTGATTTTCGAATTCTGAAACAGCTAGCAGCAGTGGCGTAACTATACCGTTCGAGGCACGTGGCAAATTCGTCAAAACAAAAACACGTCAAGCGATTATTGTAAAAAATAATCGCTTGCTACTTGTCTAGGGGGGCTGATCGGGACCCCTTCCGGCTGGGGGCCCGTGGCATTTTGTCGGCTTGCCATCTTGTAGTTACGCTACTGGCTGGCAGTAAGTAAAGCAGAATAGGCTTAATCGAGAGTGTCACCCGCTCAAAAATTCTACGCCAGTATTTATAGAGACCTATTTAAATAGCCATAAACCTGTTTAAAAGCTATTTGTGATACATTTAATGGCGGTTTATGAACTAGCCGGTGCTGCGGCACGGTGACTAGCTTCCTGTTGCTTAACTGGGTTATATTGCGATAGTCCAGTCTCGCCATTGTCGCCCTCGCCGACTTTATCAACCAACTTCAGCCGGCTTACCTGTTGCAACAGTGGCTTTACCACGAGTTGAAGTTTTTTTTGAAGAGAGAAGAGAAGAGTTTTAAGCAGTAGTTTTTGTGGATACTCGATAGCTACTACGTAAAATTACGTAAATTTTAGTTCCGCAAGTGACCGCTAGATGCGCTGCAAAATTTCGCCATACAAAAAATTTACGTTGTCGCTATCGAGTATCAACGAATACTATTGCTTCAAACCTATGGTAAAGCCATTGTTGCTTGGAGTTGGCTTTTCTCTCCACTCCGAGCTAGTGGCTATTTGTCAAATAATTGACTCGAGGTAAAAAACCGCCCATGAATTATGTATTTCCATAAAAATTGTGACGAAAACTTTCTTAATTTATACTTTCCGCTCGCTTTAATATTCTGTCAACATTTCTAGATAGGTAATTTTGTTTTGTATATCTACTTACATTAATGGAGGGGAAAGTTAACTTTTATATTTTTCATTTCTAATTTTGTGATTGTGATCTGCTTATTGCTCAGGTGTTTCGTGATTTAAAAAAAATAAAAAGTAATATTAACCAAACAGTGATGAAATAAAACTCGTAGCGCTATTGCGTATAGAATAACGTTTATGATATACATTAAACAATATATGGGTTAAATATTTATCGCTTAGAAAGCTAGTTCCGGTTTTATTGGCGGGGGTATAATTGGATATTAACGTAACAGTAAGCAGGCGTATTATAGGCCATTCCGCGGTCGGCTTACTAGCGTGCGGTCGGGGGACCGACGTACTATGTTACCTATTGCTCTAAAACGGAAATGTTCCAGTAAATGTTTAATGGGGCTTCCGATATTACTGCCGTGTTCCCCGGCGTCGACAAATGGGTGTACCTTTTTAATTTTTATGAGTTATATTTATCACAATTTTCGTCGAATTTACGGCTTGAACTTTGTCCGTTGACGTGCCGGGCGCCGGACACAGAAAGCCATTTCAATATTTAAGGGGTTCTTAAAGGTCGACACGCACGCACGCCGCTCTTAAAATTACAGCCTGTATATTAGATATATCCATAACAATAATGGTTTTCCATCATGCCCAAAAATCCTATGACTTATGGTGTGGTACCGGCCTTCTTTTAAATAATTTTATTATTCTGCTTATTTTATAAATTAGCAATTTTCGGTTGCAGAAAGAAATTACTCCATAGCAATAAAGCTTTCTTTTGTTTGTTATTGTGTAAATGCGAAAATGCATTTATTGATTAAATTTTATTGTTCAACGAAGTTGAACCTAACTACCTAATGATGCTATCAAATAATATCTTCAAATAGTACGTTAACGGGGCAAGGCCGGCGCTTTGGTGGTCCAAAGCGCCGACCTTGCCCACCGCCGCGCCGCGCCGGGTTCGGGCTTTGGTGTGTATACACCTTTAGGTTTTTTAAACACAGTAAATCAGCCGATAAACTTACATTTGGCTAAATGTTTTTGTAATAGTTTTTGTTTTTTTTAAGTTTAATAAATGAATAAATAAATTTTAAAAAATTTAAATAAATAAACAGTAGGTACCATAAAAAGCTGTTTAAGACTGATTAGCAATCGTAAGAGATTGAAAAAAATTTTGTGCAATAAAGAAATTCGTATCAATAGTGTTAAAAAATTGCGACCGCAAGAACTCCGTCTTTGAAAATGGAACGTGAATAAAATCGTGGCGTGAAATTGAGCTTCATCATCCTTTGGGACTATTCATCTATTCGATTAGCTCTCGATAGACACCATGGCGCTGGCTTACATCTCAAATGGGTTACCTAAATAACCAGCTCACCGAACGGAATTCCACGTACAGATTGAGTTTGCATTTGTCCGATTCGGATTTTAATTAACATTGTTTCAGTCCAATATTGGATCTGCCTGGTGCCCTAGATTTTTTCGCTCTAATAAAATAGGTACCTGCGATATGAAGTGCATTTCTCACGTTCTTTTATTAAATTTTTGTTTACATGGCACCCGTTGCAGTGATATTTTGTTTGGGCAAAATAATTTTGGCGACAATCTATTTTCCTCGCGTGTCATGAATTTTCCAAATGACATATATATAAAAACTAGCTTTTGCTCGCGGCTTCGCTTCTAGGATATAGCCCGAAAGTCACATAGTACGAAAATTTGTATTTAATGCGATTTTAGAAGTATGTTACTTGCCATCTTTTCAGGTAAGTCTATGCCTAAAATTAAGTAAGTTACCTACTTGGTTGCTTTATTTTAGATGTGACTTTGTGTTGATTACGATTTTTTTAGTCTCACCAAGTAAATCGTGCTAAACTTTTAGTATTTATCTTATCTATCTAATAATATTTATTTTCCCATTCCCTGTTCCCCAATAAAAAGGTCGGCATCGCACTTGCGACTCTTTGGATGTCACGAGTATCCATGAGCGACGGCAGTCGCTTTCCATCGGGTAACCCGTCTACTCGCTATCCCCTTAATTATCATAAAAAAAATGAGAATGCGTCTTGACTTTTGGTAAAGTGAGCTAGAGATATGCTGACCCCTCTAATTTTATCGTCAATGGGGACTTACAAGTTTGATGTCTTTTTGATGAATCGGTTTCTATTCTCCTAGAAGCTTAAATTTTCACTTGTGAAAAATTGAAAGGGTTGACCTAAATTCTAGCGACGTCGATGGCCGTGACCTATATTTTATTTTAAGTAAGTTACGTCGTTAAATTTTAACGACAGATGACATAAGTTGTGGCTTTTAACGGTTGTATTTTATCGTGTTCGACGAAATCTTTTATGATTTGGATATTAAAAGTTATAATCAAGCTCCTATAAATCTGAATTGAATAATAAATACCGACTGTCAGCCTATGTTATAAAAATCTAGATGCTAAGTAAATATGGAACGATTGAGTTTTGGTTTTTTCTGCGCCCAGAGGTTCCACGCCAGTGCTTCTTGTTGTTTTTCACAAAAAGCACAACTGGAACGGTTTGGAGCTGTGATATCTTTCTTTGTAACTCAATTTTTACGCCAGGTCCATCCGGTATTGTATTTACCTTTCATATCAAATGTTTTCGCTGTAACTTTTTTAAAATAAATGTTCTTCTTCTGTCGGAATAGGAAATGTTACAATATTTGAATTAAGTGCGTATATGAATTTGAATAGCAATTATTTAACTTTTCTGCGCGCTATATTATAGTACAGAGGGATTTTTCTATTCATCTCCAGCTATCACTTTGTTAAGGGTTTATTTTTGTACAATATGTATGTTTTTATAAACACTTTCAAATAAGAGATGCTTTGAGTATCTATAGTAAGATTTTATTTGATGTTGAGGCATGCAAATTCACGATTGAGTGGTTTCTTGAGCGTCTTAAAACCGGTCCTCCTACCAAATTGCGGTAATGACGTAACGAGTGCCGTCACAAATTTGTTCAGACGCTGATGAGTCTGGATCGAATTATGAGCCGACGGCTTCAGCTCGCACAGACTAAATAAATACTAGACAGTCGCTAACCTCCAATTAAGACGCTCGATTAAAGAACAATTACAGTTTCGTTTGCGTTATT
Organism: Cyclargus thomasi; assembly: GCA_026546445.1. Classification (NCBI taxonomy): domain Eukaryota; kingdom Metazoa; phylum Arthropoda; class Insecta; order Lepidoptera; family Lycaenidae; genus Cyclargus; species Cyclargus thomasi. The sequence continues at coordinate 9,621 of JAOTAV010010987.1, read as the reverse complement.
TAGAGACGTGAAGGTGAAAAAGGTAGAGTAAAACAAAAGAATTGAAAGCTTTTTAGATGTAAAATAGAAAAATTATAAAGTGCGCTCGCCTAGATCAGAAAATTAACGGAATGTAATGGAGGACCGAAAAGAAGGCAATGATGAAATTACTTTAAAATCGGTATAACAAATTCCGGAGGATCCGAAGCTGAGGTCATAAAAATTCGAGGCCAATAAGGAAACGATATATAGATACACTCACCCATTTATCCACCGGGGACCGTTGGAGGAAATTGGGCTCGTGTTGTACTCCTACAAGTCATTTATCTTTGTAATTTAGTACGAAACAAAACGAGAAAAACTTATTCTATTAACATTGTTTTTCTAAAAACATAACTGCCGCGATCCGCGAAGTTTTAACGTCTGTTCGTCAAAGTTAACACAATTAAATAAATTAGTCGTTTTGTTACCTCCACGACGTGGAAAACGAAAAGTATTTTTCTGTTTTCCAAAAACCTCTTATTTTCTACTGACTTTTTATGTTTCTGTTTACTCGTAGGCCGAGCTTAAATCGTCAATGTTATAACCGAGGGAACGCTTAAAAGAGCGTGTATATAAAAACTGTTGAGGCTAGTCTATGCCGGGCTCCCGTAGCCGCCGGCTGGTAATCCAGTTAGAGCACCGCCATGTCGGCGAGTCCTGATCGAAACGTAATTGGGTGTACACACCTGCCCGCAGGATTATAAGGTAAATACTCTATAAGCCTCTGTCTTGTAAAATAACACTTAGATAAACGAGCCGCTTTCGATGTTGCTGGACTCCGCTTATCAGTTTGAACCGATATGGGTGATATACAAAACTATAATAGTCTTTGACAGCTGCCTGATAAGCCCATCTCTGCTGATAGAGCAAAGCTGCTTTTCTCTATCTATGATTTGATTTGAAACAACTGCGTACTTAATCCGAGCTTTCTTTGAAGAGTAGACATAAAACAGACGTAAAGATTTATAATTACGACTAGTGGTGTACTGGATCGCTAAAAATGTATACCCGCGGATCCGGATATTTTATGTCAAAATCCGCGGTTAATCGGTAATCCGTATACGGATACGGATCTTCATTTCTTTACTATGTCGGTCTCAGCGCTTGATATAGCCTATTTTGTACCTTTTAATTACGTACTGTAGCATAGTATCTTACGACCATAAATGTTTTAATACAATACAAAGGCATTAAATATTTGATTTCAAGAGATTAAAATATATTCCGAACCAGATTTTGCTGCGGCTTCGCTCGTGTAAATGTGGCCTTGTTACTCTCGCATCTTTTTAACTAAGTCTATGACAAAAATCAAGTAGGTTAATTGCTTCGTTGGGGTGTGAAAGAAGGACAAACAAAAAAACACACTTTCCCCATTTATAATATTAAGTATGGATTGAAATTTATAATTTTTCGTTTTTTTATTTATAATTTTATAATCTATGTACCCATGCGGGATATAATAAAAATAAACGCCCCAGCAAATGAGTTTTCTCGTACAAATCACTTTTTTTTTGTTTTTAGCGCTGCTACTTTCATAGTACATAACACATCCTTAAGTATTATCACAAAGTTTTTTTTACACCTGTATAACTAGAATTTCATTCTATCAATTAAAAATTAATCGAGTAAAAAGATTTGTACAAGATCTGCAGGAAAAGTGGCGAATACGAATACGGATCATTAATTTCTCTCGGATATCCGCGGATAAGAATATGGAAATCCGGAACATCACTAATTACGACTCTACTTATACTGATGGAAGTTTCCTAAGCAATAGAACCATACACGTAACTAAGGAACAAAGCTAACCGAGCAGTTTCAAATACCAACGGACTTAACTAGCTGTCAGACACACTACGCGCCGGGTCGTCGATCACACTAGCGTAGGGCCACCGCCGATCGGAAGTCAGAACTCAGAACTAGCTGTGTAACTCCGTGTCGACTGCTAGTGCCACACCGCCGCGCCGTCCATCACAACTAGCAACAACTGCTGCTGCGCCACCGTCACAACTCGAGCGCAACTAAGTCTAATTGAAATGTCAGCCGTTATTAATCAAATTGAACCTCCGTCCTCATGTTTTTGCACGTCCCAGATAATATTGTTTTACACAGCAGAAATATTTGTTGTTAAATATTTCATTCTAGTTTAATTGAATAAACCTCAAATATTTTAAGTTACAACATCCTCAATGTACGAAATATTAGATTGGCGATCGCTCAGTTTCGATATGTTGTCAATTTCGGGTCAGTGTACCCCAGAGACCCAGAGTGCAGCACTCCCGTTTAGCGCTACAAGCTACAATTAATTAAAATATATGTACGAAACTATGTTGAAGCGATGACGATACATGACAAAAATCATATATCTAATATATAAAATTCTCGTGTCACAGTTTTCGTTGCCATTCTCCTCCGAAAGGATTTCGATGAAATTTTTTGTGCTTATCCGGTGTCTACGAGAATCGGCCAACATCTATTTTTCATCCCCCTAAATGTTAGGGGTAGTATAACCCTAACTTTTTTTTGGGTCAGCTAGTATGAATATATAATTTCTGCGTCGTAGTTACATCATACTACGTAAATGTATGGAAAATACAAGAATGAGATATGCTAATCGCATATTGTTCAGTACGAATTTAGAGACGAGAAGATTCTAAAATATAATTTACATGTAGAAGTTATACCACAAGAGATTCCGAAACATAGTTTCCACAATATACTTACAGGGGTCAAAATTACTGTAAACAGACACCCCTATCGCCACTCGCAACGAATCTACAATTAAACCCTGTATTTAAAGATGATTCTCAGGGTTGTACAGCATTTTCAATTGCACGTGGAATATTTTCAGGGTTATCCAACATTTCCCGTTGCACGTGGAACAAAGGCATTGTGGTGGTGTCTGTCAGTTCCGACAAGTTCTGGAACCGCCGCGCGCCGGCGTCCTTGTCCGACATATGCCATCAATGCCCGCGCGTGTAACCTTTTACCTTTATCCCGGGGAGTGGGAGGTTCAGGTGGGTAATGTGAATTAGTATTGCTATATGCTATAAACTGTTTTGAGCTCTAGTCGAAAGGTCACTTAGCGTTCACCTCAAAAATTATAATTGACATTTATTACGCTATTTATTCAAATGAGTTTTTGTCTAACTCTATGAACTTTCTAAAGCTAGATTTAAGTAGCATACATTTTGTTACTAGTTATCAATTTATTCATAGCTCCAAGCTCCCAGCTGGTCTAAGATACCAGCTAGCTCGATGACAAATTTTATCGAAATCAGACTGTCGTTTAAGCGTCAATAAGTAACAAACATACACACTCACAAACTCAAATACTTTCACATTTATAATATTAGTAAGATAGTAAGACAATATCTTTACTTTAAATTGAAAAAAAAGTGTTGATGTAATATAAAAATAATATTTTATTAAAGTCCCATATGATCCGTTGAGCTTCCTGAAATAATGTCACTCGTTATTAATAAATAATAATCGTCTGAAATCAAAGAACACTTATGAATATCTGACAGTATGTTCGAAGGAGAGTCACAGATGTTGGATTTTCCTCGTGAGGAGTGGCTGTGAATATTAATGTTCTGGCCTCAATAGAACTCAAAATAAATATCAACGTGCATAGTATAGCAGTTTCTTTTTCAAATACTCATCCTATTAATAAGGTAAATATTTCCTCCTTCCTCGAGATAAAACTCCTAAACTCATTTAAATTAATTTCCCATAAATAATTATTATAGTCAATGGTAAGTGGCCGTAATTAAGAAACAGTCTATTAACTGAAAAATATACTACTACAAGCAAAATTATCTAGTAATAACTAGGTTCACCTTCAAAAGGCTTGCTTAAATTAACTTAATACAAGTCTTGCCTAACTTTCGCTTAACTAATTTCAGTTACCTGTATATCTGCGCATAATATGTTCAAAGTGATCCGTTAACTTTTTCAGTTTTTCATCTCCGGCGTCTAAAATAAAAGTTTGTAAATTGAAAAGTTGAAAATCGAATTTCATTAATAATTTCAAATTTATAATTTTTTTCAATATTAAATTTTATTGATAACAAAATGAATTGTAAATAAGACTTACAATCACTATGATCAGCAGCATGCCGGGTTTCCACTGAAGATATAAGATTCTATAATACTATACATGGTGTAACAAAAGTAAGTGATAAAACTTTAGGGTTTGTAATTATTTAAAATATTGGTTCACTGCGAAAGTAGCAGCCCTGAAAGTGGAATTTTTATTTGTGATTTATATGGACAAGGGCCCAATCATAAAAAAAAAATTTAACTTTCGACGCTGCTACTTTCTACTTTCGTGAACTCTATATACGAGACACATACGAAACCTAAAGTTTTATCACTTACTTTTGTTACACCCTGTTTAATAATATCCTATCCCACCCTGTTTAATAACGTCCTAATACTGTACGTTATCATTGTTATAACTTTTTGCCTAAGCAGTATGTTCCTTTAAAAAATCCATCCATAAGTGATAGTGTAATATATAATTATTTAAAAGACTTTAAAGAGCTTAATAAAACACCGAACAGTTGAAGTTTACTTACATATTTTTTCCACTTCTTCGTCGATCTCCGATATACCTACTGCAGTAAATAAAAAAATTTTTTTTTTAAAAAGGATAAAAAGGACGAAAACTTAAAAACTTACGTGCGGTAGGTTATATTACAGTATCAACAATTTATTTTTGTGTAACAGTATAAATTAACCTTCCAATTTCCTGAAATGTTGTAATTTATTTCCGTGTAAGTTTTCATAAACAGTTGATAATGTTTTCGACGCATTCTGTAAAAACCGACGCCTTTCGCAGCCAGCGTTACGGAGTTAATACACCCGGACAAAAGCGGCCAAACAGTTTGTGTGATAATTTCGCCATGCTTTCATTGTGAAATTGAAACAATTTAATTTTAATCTAATTACACAGTTCACTCTGACGTAATGCCGGTTAAATGAAAAGTTTTATTTGCGATTAAAGCTGATATTATTTCATCAAGGGACCTGAAGCTGCCAAATATAGATTTCAATGCAAACTGATTCTAAGTTCTTTTGTTTTGTAAAATATATTTATTTAATAGTGTAGATTTAAATAGTTATAAAATTTGCCCTGAAAAAGAATTCGTGTTGCTGTGGTGACGTAACTTACACCAACTTCTAATCTGATTATTGTGGATATTCTGAGCAGAAGCCCGTCGTTGATTATTAGCTTGTTCTAAAAACAACGATAAGTAATATATATCATGCAAACATGCCAAAAATTTACATAACTTATACAAACCACATTAAACCATCACATAAATTATTAGTTCATATTGTCTTTTTGTTCGAGATTAGCGGTATTTTTCGTTAACCCCGCTGTGGAATTTCTATACAAACATCGGTTGTCAACAACAAAGTAATAACACAACACTTTGTTTACAATCGCGCTCAGTATTGTAATGACATTTTTTTTTATATAGAGCTCTAATGAACCATACCGCCAATCTTGAGGGAATGCATAATAGATCGTTGTCGGAACAATTCCATAAATCGTATAAAATTCACCTTATAAAATTAAAAAAAAATAAATAGTTACAACTTTATTATGTGAATAAAATTTTAAAAATCTAATGAATAAAGGTCGTATTATGTTCATATTATGGCTACCTTCTTGCCTGTGAATCAATTTATTTCATAGTACCTACCGTTTTCTAGAATAAAATCTTTGCAGAACATACGAAGCTTACAGCTGTCTGGATCCTCGGAGTGCACACATTTGTACATCCACCTGCATCCTGACGGTCTATCTGTTGAGAACTATCTCATTGTCATCATTTATACGCATCATTAAATGCTGATATTATTTCATTAGTAATACAGGTGAAGAAAAAAAATAGTACAGTAGTAAAATACAGCATTATAGCAAATTGAAGACAAGTGAAAAAAACGAATAAGTAACATTTAACAACCTTCGGGTAAATACTTTTTTTTTCTATAAAATATCGATAAATCTTATAATTTAGCGATTCAATTATCTAGCTTTTCTATTTAGTTATACACGAACCAATGTGGGTTTTTTAATTTCTTATCATTTTTCCGGTCCTAACGCATCCATTTACAAAATCCGGCAGGTTTCTTAAATGTTAGGTACCTGCTTCTTCCACTTGTGTCTTCAATTGGTACAGAGGAGATGTTTACTCCAAACCGTACTGTAGCATCGCAGGGCACAGCTATATCAAATTTCAACAAATCGGCACCATGGCTGGAGGTAAAAGACAGATAACCGAGCACTTGCGCGTTTATAATATCTAGTTGTCTTCACTGTCCTGGAATATTTAGCATCACTATTACTGGTAATAATGATGCTAAAATAGTATTATTTGGAATTAAAAGGAATTTTAACGTTCTATATGAAGTTTTGTGCCAAGTTAGGGCGATTCAACCATAGAGGGTAACCACCTCGCTATCCTTCTCCGCCCACAGTGCTGGTTAACCGCAACCCCACTTACGCGAAGGCTAACGCTGACTCAGCGTATGCTCACGGTTACCACGACAGAACAATCCGTGGTGTAAATTGGCAAAATTTAATAGCCAGAAGCACTCAATTATCTGCTGACTATCTAGCTGATTGGTTCGATTCAACTCGTTTTATTGTATTTTTGCAAGATAATATAAATGGAAAATCGTAAAAAGTTTTATGTCCTTACCAAAATGAATTAGAATGGACAGTCACCCGCTTTTTTTATTGTTAACACAATGCTTTAAATAATTCAACAAGTAAAACTATTAGTTGCCGGTCTCAGTGGTTGACTGTAATTACTTTACATCATGCGATCCGTCAGATTGTTTGCTCGTTACGTCATAATTGTAGTAAAGTGGTAACCGTTTTTGAGCACCGTTAACCTCCGCTCGTCTATAAATACTTTTTCTCTACTTCAATCAATTTCGACGCCTACTTCGATTTGTGCTACCTTTTTGTTCTTTTGATTCATTTTTATTTTCTCTTCGTTGAAACCCGTTGCGTCGTTTGTTTACGAAGTGCCGCCTCCTTTGTACAGAAGATGGTAGACCTTAAAAAAATAAGGCACGATAGGTGTCTTTAGTCTTGTACATTTCTAGTGGAAGTTAAAAATAAGTAGCGTTTGCAGTATTCCTTTTTTATTTTAACTCTAGATGCAACTACCATCATAAACCTACGAAACGTATAATAAAACATAAGTAAATATTGTAGGAATATCTTTTATATTAGTATCATTACTTTGATTAATGTTAGATGTCTATCTGTATAAATGTATTCTTATTACTGATTTCTCTTCACTAGGTCACAGATTTCGAAACTTTTTATATTAACTATTTAGTATTATTCAAATATGTTGCATTTTATAGTTGGGTAATACAGCATTTAAGGAGCTAATAGTTAATTAGGATTAGCGTGAGATCTTTCAAAGCTTTTTATTTCCCCTAAAAATAAAAATAAAACATTACCTGCTGGTTCATTCATGGCTAAAGATTGCAAAGCACTTATTCCTGATATATCCCCATCTGAAGATAAATTAACTGGTTTACTTTTGCCATCATCTAGTATAAATATACATATGCGTTACAATAAATATAAAACACTTTACAACTTTATGTAGAGCGTAATAAGTGTAATTTTTCATATTATGTCATATCATGGCGTTTTAAGCTATAAATACAATAAACGCTATATTTACTTTTTCCTCACCTCTTAGAACAACAACTCGTGCATTCGTCGAAACTGCGAGAAAAAAATTAATAAATAATAGCAAACATTCTAATAAAATACTTTTATAAGTTAAGTACTTACAGAAGGCTTCAAATAGTTTATCTGCCAACTCTTTAGCAGTCTTTGTTGAACTAACAAAGCCTTTACCGACTGAAAATAAAACTTCGACTAAAATAGAGCTTTTTTACGTTTACCCTCGTATAAAAATATTACAATTTATACGTACTGCCCGGTTCTTTAACTGCAAACATTAAATTATTAATAATGTGATAAAAGTAATATTAATATTGTAAGAAGAACTTCCAACACGCAAACCTTTGCTAAGCAACCCTGTTGCGATTGGTATGAAGGCGGCAGCTGATATTCTTTCACCTAAAAAGTTATTTATGAGAGTAATAAGACTTACTTCAACTTACAACTAAAGTTGGAAAACTATTCTACAAAGTTAAACTAAAGTGTAGCTTTATAAGATTTAGATTAAAGACAACTTCTTTTTTGAAATCGACCGTCTGGCTAATTTTGATAGTTAAGAGTACAAACTATGTACTCAGTTACGAACGAATGTCTCTAATCATCAGTGACATACTTTTGCCACTTATAAATACCCATATCACATAATGTCCAAAATACATGTAGTATAATTAAAAACATATATATCGACTAAGTGTTAGACAGACGAAGGTTTCCGCATCATTATAAAGTACCCACGTACTAATCATAAACTTTTTAAAATCAGCTAGAGTTGCAAAATAGAAGATTAAGCATCATTTTAAAAATTAAATATTTTCAATTTTGATTTTCGAAGATATGTATAAAGATTTTCGTTTTAGATTTTCAATGATATAAAGTTTTAATACGTGCAATGACTTTGATAAATGCGCTTGATGTTGCTTACACTCTGTAGCTGGCAAGACGTTGTCTATAAGATTTAAGAGCATTTTATTTGGTCAGCCACCGCTGTTAATACTAAACTAGTACTAGATATTTATTTAGGTTTTAATGGTGCTCAGATAGAAATAATTTTAAAATTGTAAAAAATACAAGCTTACTTGTGGTAGCCTCAACTTCAGATGATAGCACGGTCAGCTGTTTATTTAGACAAAAAAATTGAAACAGAATAATAAGTAGGCAAGTACTATACAAAATATTAAAATATTTTTAAACGACCTTTGGTATTTTGAAGGCCCGCGTCTGCGCAATCGAGACTCGATCTTCATTTTAAAGGAAACACATAATTTCCACAGTAAGTAGTCCTCGTGGGCTGCTCAGCAAAGGGCGACCATTAATTACGTAGGCTTAAGAGGGAGGCAAGAAGGTAAGGCAAAACCTCACAAAATCTCATTTAATGGCAAGGGGAAATATAATTATGAAACTAAATCTCACTCGAAGGTATTCGGGCTCCACGTCTTACCGAATTTTATCGAGGGGGAAAGAACCAATTCGAAAACACCTTCGGTAAATTGATGTCTTCCAATGGCTGTGGGGATTAGCGAGCAAATGATGCCCCTGATATGAATAAATGTAGGAGCTTAAATGGTTCAGTTCAGGGCAACATTAAGCTAACACAACATAGGCATTAAAGTACCTCACTAACTCCATGTTGAGGGCCTTAAGGAGTAATTAGGCTTAATTCAGTAGTTAAGTTCCGTGAATTTGAAAACTAACACAAATTATTTATTTATTTCCAAACCTTTATTTTAAAACCAACAGCTTAGAATTAAAAAGGATAGAATCTTTATATGTGTCACCGGAAGCTGACAACATCCAAATAAATAATAGCAAACAATTGTTTGTAGTTGTAGTTAATATGCCTTGCAACTTGTCTGAGCTTTTGCTTACCA
>JAOTAV010010976.1:0-20909 GCA_026546445.1 Cyclargus thomasi | reverse complement strand
TCGATGGCGTACTCTACGTAGTTTAGGTTGTTTGATTTCAAAACAATCTTATACTAAAGTTTTAACTCGCAAGCCTTCTCCGATCAATGCCGTAACCGCCAGTCGAATTGAGGGAGTCGTCGGATTAGCAAGTGCCCGCTTATTCTCTAGCAAAAAAGGAAAAATGGTGCGTAATTTAAAAATGTTAATAACTCGCGCAATTAGACAAGTTTCTCGATATGTACGTTAGTGTGTTCATATCCCATCGGCGACTACTTGTTGCGTTTCGATTCACAGGATGGTAAGATGTGAAATATTAATTTTGTTTTAGGCGGATAAGCTGAGCGACGACGACCGCAAGAATTTGCTTCAACCTTTGCTACAGTCAGGATGGAAAGTCCAAGAAAACAGGGACGCTATTGAAAAGGAATTCAAATTTAAAGACTTCAATGAAGCTTTCAGTTTCATGACTAGAGTAGCTCTGTTGGCCGAAAAAATGGATCACCACCCAGAGTGGTTTAATGTTTACAACAGAGTCCAGGTACAGTGAATAATTATGTGTCTAGATGTCACTTTACTACTAAAGGAAATGTAAATCATTAAATAATATTTCCGACATAGGGATTTCCAGTGAATAAGAACACAACAGTGTGACCTTTACAAAATTTTGTTTGACCCTGCCTGATGAAATATTTACTTATCAACAAATTTGTTTAAAAATATGGTGCTTAAACATTGTTGCTAATCAAAAACATATTTTTAGCAATTACAATTCAGGAGACAAAATATAAAGTTTTAGTGCAAACAAAAGAATACTTCATATTTTAATTTAAATTGCAAAAAAAATTGTTCTGTAAAAAAATAGAATATTTATTTATAAAATAATTATTGCAGGTAACGCTAGCATCACATGACGTTAATGGACTAAGCAAGAGGGATGTAAGGATGGCCACCTTCATGGACAAAATTTATTCTTAAGCAAGACAATAATCGCAACAGATACAAATATGAAGGCTTTAAATGTAAGATTTGATGTGTACATACTTATAAATATTGTTTGATTATGTTTTAAGAATAATGAAGTATACTTAATCCTGTTTAAATATATTATTTTGCATGCAAAAGCTTAGACTTTTATATTTTCAAATTAATTATGGACGTAAATATATTGAAATGAGGTGGATAATTTGTGTTGGGCATATGAGAAACAAGAACTTATAGCAATTTGGGCAATAACTTACAATAAGTTAATTTATTTTATCAGTTGCGTAATAGAATTCTGTTGATAAACTATTTTTATTTATTACTTTTTATCAACAGTAGCTAGGAGTTTTTTAATATTTAACAGTGTTTTACTTTTAAAATTTAAAATGCGCAATGGTTTTTCTTCTATGTAATGAAAATTTCTCATTTTGAAATGACACTACGTTTAGATTTTGCCGGCTTGTTGGAATAACACGGGCAGGTCTTGTGCATATCATAGGGTTCTGCTTCAAAAAGTGCGGTATTGGGATACGCCTTTTCTATGATCCTCTTCAGCACTATGGCATGGTCCAGCCCGGTGGTTTCACATACAACTTTCACCTTGAAATGATAAATAATACATGAGTAGACTTAATTGATTTCAGTCTGATAAGCTAAAAATTTTGACCTGACTTTTATTTGTTCTCTGTATACAGGTTCAGATCTCTTTATTAGTTAACAAAAATAACTTTATTACTCGATTTAAGCGCATTTTTAATAAATTCTGCTCAAGGCAATGAAAGAACTCTTTTACTTCGACGCTGTACATTTCGTCCTCGACCCAGGTGCTGTCGGGGAACAGCCTGTACATGTTGAAGTTGTTGTCTGCCAACAGGCGCAGCAGTTTCTCGTAGCCTGCTGACGAGTCCGGTATACCGACCTGGACAAAACCGTCGACCGAAAACGAGATTATTTCGACCCGACAAAATGCAACTTTATTATCTAGACTATAAGTTTCATTTTCTAGCGACATTGCTCCGTCGTCAATGTCGTCATTAAAGGCGTAGAGGAAAACTACGCCTTTAATGACGGCGACGAATGAAACCTGTAGTCTGTGTCATAAAGTGGCATTTTATTTGGCCGAAATAATCTTGTTCTCGGTTGACGGAGGTGATGGACAAACGGCTATAGTGCTTTCGGTTAGTCTCGGCGGTAGCGGTCATTAACCTTGTTCCAAATTATTTATTATTCCTATACAAACCGTGTTCGACACCATAGAAATGACAATTATTTAGACAGAGGGTTAAGTCGTTGGTCCACAGCACACCGTCACAGTCAACTAAATTATTTTGGACCGTTAAAATGCAACTTTATGATCTAGTTTATACATTTCATTTTCTAACGACATTGCTCAAGCGTCCACGTCGTCGCCGATCTGTACTGACGTAAAGCAAAATGAAACTTGTCGTCTGTGTGGCATTACATCGGGCCGTAATAATCTCGTTTACGGTGACGGCACGCAGTGGATAAACGGCGTTAGTGACCGGTACCGTTTTGATTAACCGAAAGCACTATATTATCCGTGAATGGTTAAACTCCTGTCAAATAACTCAGAAACTGTGTACGTGTGTCATCAAGATAACTAGTTGCCACAGCACAAACCGTACGGAAATTGTGCTGAACAATATACCAATTTACGGAGGTAGCCCGTTTAAAACACAACATCCTGTTGAAAGGCTTAGAGTTTAGACCCTAGAAGGCTTTGGCAATATGTCATCCGGGGAATCCTAGATCATCCAGGCTTGAATCGGACGTTAGGCGAAAGCACTCTTATTGTAACTTTTTCGACATCAAACATCTTCAGACTTAGCGCAAATATATATTACCGAAGTACGTTTCCAATACAGCGTTAGCGAAAAAAACTTTGGCAACATTAATAAATATCTCGCTTTACCACTCACTTTGAACTTAACCAGTCGACCTTCGGCGGCACGGCCCCGGTCCAGACAGCGACCCAGCAGAACTGCGTCTATGTTGCCGCCGCTCGCGATGCACACTACGCTGAATATTCAAACACATTTTTTTTCGTTATACCTTGTAAAAATAGTCGAGTAAAGTGGACTAAAAAATTGTTCCCCACATTTTGTTTACATTCGCATAGTGTATTTACCCAGAAGGGTTATAGCCCTTCTGGGTAAATACCCCGGGTTATAACCCGGGGCGCTCAGGGGGCTAGGGGGTATTGGATTATGATTGATAAGGCGGAAATCTACAGGAGCCCGGGGTGCGCAATCTTAAAATACGCACCTGCACATTTAATCTGAGAGCTGATAGCAAATTTTGAGTAGGTATTTGAGGGAAGCTGAAACCTTTGACATAACAATTATATTTTATATGTTGTAGTTGAATATTTAAAGAATAGAAAAATTATAAGCCGGATGATTTAGTGAAGGTTCAAACATTGCCAGGCGCGTGCAAAAATAGTTTGTGAAAATTTGCTTGCAAACTATCAAAATGTATTTGTCGCATTTCAAAATTTTAATACAGGATTGTTATCACTAAAGACCTTGGATTCCGAGATATATTTTTGGAAAATTTCATTTTTTTAGTCACTTCTCACCAGCCATATATACATTATACATTTCAAGGTTTCAGCTTGCCTCAAATACCTAAAAGTTGCTACCAGCTCTCGGTTTGATCGCACAGAGAATTTGTCAATAAAACTTGGACTATAGGAAAATCATAGTCGTCTACTTAAGCCATGGACCTGAGATATAAAATATGTAAAATATTACAACACAATTAAAGTAGTTAATATGCGTCGGTATAAAGAAAAACAAAAAACAATAAGCCGTGACACGAATAAGGTTCCGTTCAGCTCAACAGCAACCGAGTCAAGGCAATACCCACGCCTGACGACGCACATAATATCGCGGATATTATCTTTAAGAACCGGCCAAGTGCGAGTTGGGCTCGCGCCCGAAGGTTTCCGTACCTGTACAAACAACAAATTAGAAAAACTCCGGCAGAATTAAAGAGGCCTTAAGTCATAAAATATGTATATCCATCACTGCTTTAGGCGGAGTTGCAAGTTGATCGAACTCAGAACTTACCGCACCAGTCCCTGTGTCTGCAAGCTCTTATTAATTTTGAAACTAACGTTTTCTGTTTGAACTCCGGCACTAGTTTGGCCATGATGGCGGCGAGGGGGCACGCGCCGGCGCCTTCCACCACAAACCGCTCTTTCTCCACAAAGTGCAGAACCGCACGCGCGATCCAGTCCTCGTTTACTTGTATCTGAAAAATCCCAGGGGTACTCAGGTGTTTTTGAGTAATCTAAACAGAATATCTTTCTGCTCAAGATTGGCGATATGGTTCATTAACCCTCTGTCAATTTCTTTTCAACAACAAAGTTGTCACTCTGTTGTGTGTCACACAACACTTTGTTTACAATCGCGTTTTGTTTAGTGAATGCTTAATAGAATCAGGAACTAGACATGCCTACGACACCGTTGCGATGAAAACCGTTATTTCGATGAAGTATCTCTATGCCAAATTTCAACAATGTAGGTTGAACGAATTAAAAATAAATACATATTATTTAAGAAGAGATCGACATGTGGGTAATTAGGAATTATCTACAGAGTGCTTACATAATTTGTACCAACCATTTTGTCCAGAAGCGCCTTTGCCGTGTGAAAGGCATTGACTCCAACATTGGACATGGCGATACTGTCGGCCACCGAATTGGTCCAAGGCAGTGTCATTGGCTTTCCCGCCTCTAGCGACTTGAAGAATGTTGGTAGAATTTCGGGTTGCACGCCCTAATATACAAAAATAATGTAAATTCAGTTAAAACAGAGCCAAATTCCCGATAAGTAAGATGGCCGACGGATCACAACTTACATGCATTTTAAAATATCCTTACCAAACTGGCTCTGTTTCAATTTCCCCCACAATATATTATGGAATGCAATTAATTAATTAGAGGCTTAAATTTTATAGTAAAATTACATCATAACACTCTAGATTTTATAACTTTTTGAGGGAAAATCAGCTCATATCCACATCACAGCAATTTCTACTGCCAGGCTCATCAATCATGGTCACAATATAAAATACAGCTACATTATCTACCGCACTCAGGAACGTAAACTGTAATTAAAGAGTTTGACACGATATACGGGCTTATTATCAAAACCTTGATTTAATAACAGTCAAGTAATTAACATTCGTCACTGAGTGCGGTAGCTTGTCTGATAGAGTATGATAACTTACATAGACGAGACACTGTGGTTTGAGTTTCTTGATGACGGCGGTGACGGCTGCAGCCAGCCCTCCGCTACCCACGGGAACCAAAACAGCGTCAACATCAGGCACTTGAGCCAGGATCTCCAGCGCTATGGAGCCGTAGCCCGCAATTATATCAGGATGGTCGCGTCTGCCATATTATGCGTGGATAAAATGTCAGCAAACCGAAATAAAGCTAGTGCAATTTGCGGTAAATAATTTAAATTTCACATTTTGGTTCTAACACAAATCAAATCAAAATCATTTATTTCCGAGTAAATTTGTATCGAATGTTTTCAGAATGTCTACATTAGGGATTGCAACCCCGCACCGAGAAATCCCGCAGCTCCTTGGACGATAACCACAATCCCACAACCTACAAGTCCAACAACGGCTTTATTTATCAGTCTCTAGGTTCATTACAATAAAAGCATATCATACACTACATAAAAATTTCAAAAGAGACTGGTAGCTCCGCAATTAAGGCACTTTGTAACATTTTAAGTTTGTTTTTAAGATATTATATTAATAAGCATGACACATTACCGTGATTGTATTATGTTAAGCTTCAGACCCCGGAGAATTTAATGCAATGTGTATATAGTAAACCCAATATCCAACAAACAGCGTTCCCAGTTCCCATCAGCCACGGGACCGCGACCACCATACCGGGAACCATGGGACTGCAATACCTAGCCTACATGTTGCCTACCACCGGTTCGGGACCAGCCTTGCCAGGTACTAGCCTTGCCAGAAGATATGCTTTTGTTAACATGCTTTAATATCCATTAATATTGTTCGTTTGTGTCTCAATGTAGAGTCAGTGTCGATTGAATTTTGACCTTGTTATGCATAAAAACGAGTTTGTTTGTATCAAAGACAAGTTCAAGAGCATACATCGCCCTTGTTAAGCGTTCGAGTATAGTTTTAAAGCTCCCAGCCTCTACATTTATTTAGGTGCTCAAAACTTTCTACTACATGTCAATAAGTGCAATAACAAAGAGCAACAGTTGGAGTATACAAACGCATTAATGAATGTCAGTCCCATTTCCCTCGCCATGTATTTGGCATGTTTCTGAGCGTCGTGGTAGTTGTCTCCCTGCACGATGACCTTGGCGCCGTAGCCTTGACACTTCTGCTGCTTCGTGATGGGAACTATGTTGGCCATCACCACTGTCACCGGGATCTTCATCTTTTGCGCATAATAGCATACCCCAAGAGCCTGGTTGCCCGCGGAAGCCAGTACCACGCCCTTCCTTTGTTCGTCTCTCGGCATCATTTCTAAGGCGTTCAGAGCGCCTCTTCCCTTGAAACTGAATTTTTGTTAGCCACAGAGGAATAGTTTGTTATATTCCTCTGTGGCAAAAGACTTCGAATATTTTGTTACCTTCCAGTTGGTTGAAAAGTTTCCAATTTGTAGAACAGTTTCATGCCGAATAGTTTTTGAAAGTGTGAGGCCTAGAAATAATATATTAGTAGGGTTCCAGGATGAAAAATGTGTAGTTAGCAGTAGTATGTTCTTTGGTTGCTAGTTAGATTTATAACAAAACTTACAATGCATGGCGTGGGTTCTATGTGTTTTCTTATGCGTTCCGTCGCACTTAAAACGTCTTCGTACATAATAGTTCTCGGGTTAAGCGGATCACTAAATTCGTCGAAATCTTTCTAGAAGTTACAGAATTTTTTAAATTGTTTCCGATTGATTATTAATTACTACTGTATTGAAGTCCTTCATTATTATAATATGATTATAACTCTAGATAATCTTTTTGATGAAGTTGAGAAGACTGTCAGAGTCTTCTTAGGACGGAAAAGTTGGTCGATTAACCTATTTGCTTTAGTAAGTTACTATCGCAAGCAAATAAAATTGGGTATGAGAAAAATCTTACATTCATTCGTGCCATTCTAGATCTTAGTGTTGATGTTCAATGGTTGATGCTCGTTAAGGGGGAACTCAGAATTTAATTTTTTACTATAATTTTCTCTATTTTTGTATACCTCCCAAACCAAATTATGAGCTTGAACGAAATTTAACAATTTCTTAAACCAAAGACCTGCTAAAGACAGATTTTGCTGACGTTCATTTTTTTTAAACAAAAAATAATTATACCGCAGGGAATCCGAAGTCGAATTCGGTATCCTGTTCAAAAATGTTGAGGAAAATGTAGAACGTGTTAGTAACCTCGTAGTAACACAAGAAGGTCATCGATTAATTTGCAGTCCTAGCATGCTATCTGTAACAGCATTATATCTTATATATAAATATAAGTACTTTGGATAATTGTAAGACTTTCTCAGTTTTAGCATAGAGAATAATTTGTCTATGGTTTTAGCCATCAACTATTATTTTTCGTGTAGCCATCGCGATTTGCAAATAGGGAAATACCCATATCCACGATGACGAGTCGATAGTATTGGAACAAACACACTTATCAAGCTGTGAATCATTATTTCCATAATATTATGGATCGTGAATTTAAATTATACAAAATAAGGACGTTTATTTAAAAAAAAAAACAATCATAGATGTTGTCCACTTTTATATTCTATTTTTCCATGCAACGGGGATTACGGGCAAGACACGAGCCCTTATTGCGTCTTTCGCGACTTTCTCCAAACTCTGTGAAGAAGTAGTCCGTGTAATGTTTCTTGATGTGCTCGATCATCTGATTCGTGTGATCCCACCCCTTGGTCTCAGCGATCACTTTCAGCTGAAAAAAATAAAAGTTTGAATTTTAAATATCTATAATATAATTAAGGTAAAGAAATGACTTCCTCACCTCACAGCTGAAGATGTCTCCTTTAACCCAAGCGCGTTCCGGTATACAGTCTTTAATGGTGACGCCTATTTTGGCCATCATTCTGTAGAATTCCGCCATTCCTCCCGGTCGGTCTGTTACTGTCACCTTGAATTTCACCAGTCGACCTTCGACGGCCATACCCCTCTCTAAGCAGCGAGCCAACGTCGTGGTGTCTATGTTACCTCCACTAAGCACACACGCAACTCTGAAATAAAATTCACCGTCACTATTATATAACGTACGATGAGGTTAACGCAGCTGAAGGGTCGGATTTCATGCTTGCAAATTTTGATTTTCCGATTACTACATTTGGTTAATGTTAACGGCAATACAGGCTGATCACCTGATTGTCTGACAACAAAAATGATGAATGCATCCAATGGGCATGTAGGAATTCAACAAACTTTTTTCCTTCGAGATCTGGAAACAGTCCGGCCATAAGCGCGGCGATGCCCGTAGCCGCAGCTCCCTCTATTATAATTCTTTCCTTCTCCACCACGTGCATGACAGCACGGGCGACCCAATCTTCTTTCACGACAACCTTACAATAACAAATTATCGTTACAATTTAAAAAATTAAATTTCAAATAGCTTCGGGCAAGTTAACATTTTACAAAATCTACAAACTACATTTATATTTTACACAGTATCAGAGCATTACGTTATTATTAACGACTACCTTAGCGTGGTAAATGTAGACATGAATTATGAAATTTTTAACCACCCACTAAGACCACTGTTGTGTTAGTTAAAACTATTACTCCTTACATATTGGTTGAAATTGAACACTGCCTGTGTGTCCACACGTATTTATTTGTGACATCCTGTTCATAAAAATACCTTGGCAGATAATAAATAAGTTCAGAACAATTTTCATTTCAATAACAATGGTTATAGCAGGTCAACCTTAAAAGTGCCACTTACACTGTCGCGGACATTTTTTAGAACTTTTCGAAGGGAAATTTTTTGTCATACATAATTTTTTCGTAACTTTCACCGTTAAATCAGCGCACGTAAGGATAACTTTAAAAATTTTTAAATTCTCCCAATTTTTTCAAAATTTTTTGATAAGTGCTCGGCTCCTATTGGTCGTTGCGTGATGTTATATAGCCTATAACCTTCCTCGACAAATGAGCTGAGACAAAAATATTTTTTCAAATCTGACCAGTACTTTCTGAGTTCAAACAAACAAACTCTTCAGCTTTATATAATTAGTATAGATGACAATAATATGAAATCTTTTTAAAAGATGAGTTTACCATTTTATCGACTTTGTCTTTGACATTATGGAAGGAATTCACGCCAACCATATTCACTGAGAGTCCATCAGCAATAGAGGTTTCCAGGTTTATATACACTCGTTCGTTTTTCTTCAGGGCCTCGGTCATACTGTTTGTTTTGTTTGACTCTATTCCCTGGCCACATACAAAACAAATTATAACGAACAAAGATGCTCCAGTGCGACAAAACTAAATCAAGGATGTAACAAAAAATCGGCCAAGTGCGAGTTGGACTCGCCCACGAAGCCACCTTCATTGTTATTTTTTAATTTTTTTTACTGATTAGTAAAGGTTGAATACCGTTTATTATTTTGTGTAAATTTCAAGAGTCTACTATTAAATAAAAACAATTCGAATCTGTTCAGTAGTTCCGGAGATTAGCGCGTTCAAACAGACAAACACATAAACATACAACTTTTGTTTGTCGATTTGTGTTCTATTACTGTTGCTGAGCCATTGATTAGCTTGTCTAAAGATTAGTTGTACAGACCCTATTACTAAGACAGAGAAATCGAAGTCTTAGTAATAGGGTCCCGTTTTTACTCTTTGATTACGGAACCCTAATAATTAACAAGAAATCTTTAGTGTTTGTTACGTAGATTTGAGTGTCCGGCTTAAGGTGTTTGACAGCGACACTTATCCCAGCCAGGAGACTGCCACCACCACATGGCACGAGAATAGCGTCCACGTCCGGCACCTGCTCCAGTATCTCCAGACCGACCGTCCCTTGCCCTTCTATCACATTGGGATGGTCGTATCTATAAAAATGCAGATTTTGTTTGGGAGTAGCGATGTTTGCTGTTGCCGTGGGTCGTGTTCCCAACTTCTTCCCGAGGTCTTTGATTTCGAACCTTTTTTTGAGTCAGAATTCCTATAAATTAGCATTATATGATAGAGCATGTTTTGGTTAAACAGGGCATTGCCATGTGGCAATGTTGTAGGGATCAAAGATCATAATTAATTTTAAACATCGTTATCTACCAACCCGTTTAGATACATCATTTTGTTATCTTGTCTCAATATGCAAGCGTGGTGTTTCGCTTCAGCGATGCTGTTTCCGTTGAGTAAAGTTTTCGCACCAAACTTCTGACACCGAGTTAACTTAGTTAGCGGTGCGGTGATCGGCATCACCACGATGCTGGGAATTCCAAGCTGCGTGGAGTGGTAGCTCACGGCCTGAGCGTGATTTCCCGTGGAAGCAGCTATGACTCCTATCTTCTTTTGCTCATCCGACAAACAAAGTAGAGCGTTTACAACACCACGTTCTTTGAAACTGAAAATTAATATCTCGCATGATTATCGGTGCTTCAACGGAGTAACCAAAGGGAACATCACAAAGGTTCCCGTTACCTTCCAGTGTGTTGCGTACATTCTTGTTTCAGGTAAAGATCCAGCTTTAGTTCTTTAGACATGTTGGCTTTCTGAAAAATTTTACTATAATCTTTTAGTTGCTAACAGATTAAGGCAAGATTTTTCATTACAGATTATTTAAGTTACCAAATTATTTGTTGAGCAGTAAATTAGATTAACAAAAAGCCTGTTGGTACTTGAATCCTATGATTATTTTAGCAAGTAGAGAGTAAATGTTAGTACCGTGCAGGGTGTGTACCGGACGTTTCCCGCTATGCGTTTTGCGGCAGCCAGGATGTCGTCACAGAACACCGTGCGCGGACGCGCTGGATCACAGTACTCGTCGTACTCCACGTCCTATACACAAAAAATATCGAGTTCCTTAGGCGCTGCTGATGACTATACCTGGAGTATTGAATTTATTGCAAAATTCGGATAGATTAAAAATACTAAAGTAGGTATAGCTTACATGCTGCATGTTTACTGAATTTTTAATACTAAATTTTAAATAATAATAAAGTATTTGGGATTTTACATTTTCTCAAAATTGTTACCAAAAACTACAACAGCTTGACAGTAAATTGACATTTCAAAAAGAACGAGCTGAGAGGGAAAGTTGAAGAAGATTTTACTAAGATCCTGCTTCTTAAAGAGAGATTATTCTTTCTCTTGAAGTATATCTCATAGTCTCCTATTTGATGATTGTTGTATTCACAGTATAAAGGTTTTAAATATTTTTCATATTTTAAGTAAAAAAAACATGGTTTTTAATTTTTTTATTAAGGTAATTTTTAAAAGGAATACGTTATAAACTCTATAATGTACGTTTTCGGCTGCAAGTTGGATTAGGAGCCAGACACGGACCCCGGCGTGTGGTTCCTCTACACGAAGATTTTTTCTGGTCTTCGTCGAAGTCGGGAAAGAAACAGTTTTTGTAGTTTTTCTTAATTTGCGCCACCAATTCCTTCGCGTGTGATGCGCCCTTCGTTTCTGCAATAACTTTCATCTGAAAGGATGGTTCCAAATTATAGCCCCAGCCACTGGTAAGAGGAACGAAGGAGTTACTTTTATTTGATACGCCATACTTCAACGCTGAAGACATCTCCGTGTATCCAGGCACGCTCGGGGATACAGTCTCGCAGTGTTACCCCAACTCGTGATAGCAAGCTGCACAGCTCGGCCATTCCTCCAGGTCGGTCGGAGACTGTGACCTTGAATTTCACCAGCCGATCCTCGGCAGCCATGCCGCGCTCCAGGCACCGAGCCAGCGTCGTCGTGTCCATATTCCCCCCGGTGAGCACACACACTACTCTGAAACAGGCAAAGTTTCCTAACGTTTCAGAAACTAACTTAAGTACATTTGAACGCCATAAAGGGATTGCTATTAAATTGGTATAGGGTTTTTCTTGTTGATGTATTAAAAGTATGTTAGGAACTAACTTTTTTCCTTTAAGGTTTGGGAAAAGTCCAGCCATAATCGCAGCAATAGGAACTGCACCGGCACCTTCGACAACAAATCTCTCTTCTTCTACTATATGCATTATAGCGCGTGCTACCCAATCTTCTTTAACAGCGACCTTTTAAAACGTTAAAACGATGAATAGATAGAGATGGTTCATCCTTTAAACATGAATATTTTTTATTTTACATTATCTATATAAATATATTAATTACTTAGTATATTTAATCATTCATAAGAAATAAGAAGGAATTATTTACCATTTTATTAACTTTGTCTTTGACGCTATGGAAGGTGTTGACGCCAACTAAATTCACGGCAAGGCCATCAGCCAGAGAATAATCGATATCGATTTTCGTTCGTTCCCCTCTTCTAAGGGACTCTGTCATGCTGCAGGTTTTGTCTGTTTCTATACCCTTGAAATGAAAATCTGTCAATTTACTTTAACATATTTTAGAGCTTTTAAGCTGACTCAAAAGAACGGCTTACATAAACTTCGGTGTCCGGTTTCAGATGTTTGACGGCGGTAGAAACTCCAGCCAGTAAGCTGCCGCCGCCGACGGGCACCAAGATTGCGTCCACATCTGGTACTTGCTCCAGTATCTCTAATCCTACTGTTCCTTGTCCTTCGATGATATTGGGATGGTCGTAGCTTGAATATAAACTTTAAATTTAAATGCCATCCAGAAGGGATTTAAAATGAGCAAAAAAATATAACAAGAACGTTTCATAAATGAATTGTAGGTTTTTTCGGTGTAACCAAGTCACTACATTAATTCTCTCATTGCACATTTGAAACATAACTAACCCATTAATATACAGCATTCCGTTCTCGCTTCGCATAACCATTGCGTGGTGTTTCGCATCAGGCATACCATTTCCGTGAAGTATAGTTTTTGCGCCGTACCCCGTGCATTTCGTAACTTTAGTAAGAGGTGCGAAGACCGGCATGACCACTATGCTGGGGATACCGAATTGCGTAGCGTGGTAGCTGACTGCTTGCCCTTGGTTACCCATGGATGCGGTGATCACACCTAACTTCTTTTGCTCATCCGCCAGAAGAAGTAATGTGTTTACAACACCACGCTCCTTGAAGCTAAAAATATGCGATTTATTTTTCCAGTGACCTTTTCGACTTGGCACATATTTTGGGTTAATTGCAGCCCCAAATGATTTAATTTAATGGGGATGAGCAATGCTGCTAGAATTGTTAAAATTTATAAATAATACTTTTCAGAATTATAATAACCTTCCAGTAATTTGCATACATTCTTGCTTCAAGTATATATCCATGCCTAACGTTTCGGACATATTGGCTCTCTACAAGAAAAAGTAAAGTGTAACTATGTGATCATGATAACAGACTTTTGTCGATAAAGGTAAAAGTTAACATGTTTTTGTTACCATTATAAAATTGTAATTGGCAAATGCCCACATTTAAATAATAACGAACCGTGCAAGGGGTGCGTAGGACATAGCCCTCTATGCGTTTGGACGCAGCTAATATGCTATCATACTTGATGACGCGCGGATTGTCCGGGTCGCAGAAAGGGTCGAAATCCACATCCTTGTAAAATAAGATAATTATTCACATAATATTCTGGTTGGAATAGCTTCAGCAGTTTTAGAGAATGCCAACAAAAAATCACGACAGTTGAGACTTCTTGTATATTGTTTAATCTTATCAATATTATGTTTTTTACTTACGTTCTCCATTTCTAGAGTCAATTTAAAACTACTTTTATTGATTTTTACATTATTCAGTTATTGTAACAATAATTTAGCAACTGCTTAACTGCATTATCTTGGCTGACAGAATATATATTTTATTCGTCTTAAGTATTGACAGCCAAGTAGTCAGAGAGTAGAGCAACAGGGTCTGCGGACTCTGCGGTCGTGGTTGTTCTAAACGATTTCTAAACATTTCTTGACTTCGTAAAATCCTTCCTCAGAGTAAGAAAACATGATAAAAAGAAATCGGTTAAGCCGTTCTCAAGTTTATTCTTTTCAAGAACTTTAAGCATTATATCTGATGGCACGGCAGTGGCATCGTCAAGTCGAGCCCGAAGCAGACTCTGCCTAACCTTCTTTACAGGAAGCATTTCGCCGGATTTTCAGCCCATTATTTGTGAACCTCTGGATAGTACCAGAAAGTTGCACCGTCTAGTGAACTCACAACACATACTTGAAATCAGAAATTTCAAGCCTGTAGGTCATTTAGATCTGAAGTGAAGCGATAGAATAGACCAATTATAATTTCTCTATGGCGATAGCAAAGTTTCGCATTTTCGACATTCACTCACTCGTGATCATCAGAATAGAACTACTACTTCCCATGAACTCAGAGAGCTGAAATTTGGAACAGAACTAAGGTTTAATAGTCACATAGAGAAAAAACTATAAAAAGTAGGACAATCGATTTTTATCTTTCGAATTAAAATTTGGCAAAAACCATGACTATTTTGACGATTTTTGTTGTTGTGAGTATTTTTTAGTTTTGTACCTCATGTGCTAGATTTCATTACATTTTAGAAAGAAGCAAGCAGGTCAATCGAAAACAGATGATTTTTTACTGAATGTTTTGGGATTTATATTTAAATGGATGATATTGTTTTAATTTCTAACGCCAAAAGTGGCCAATTTTGCCGTCATGGGGATGCCCTGCAAACATAAGCTAATAAATAAGTGGATTATGATATTATGATTTTTAGAAAATAATTCATAATATAACCACAGAAGTAAATAAAAAACTTATGTCTGACATATTTAATGATTATTATTCATAAAACTATACAATACATTATTCATAAAACGTAAACAGACCCTACGTCCTTCAAAACAAATTATCACAGTTCAAGAGCTAACAGAAGCTAACACCAAATTTCGATGATTTACTGCATCAACCTCGTATCTTAAAAATGGCTACATTTTACGAGACAAAAAAAACGGATTATATATTTTTTTTCTTAGTAATAAACAAAAGGGGATATGAGGTTATTTGATAAATAATTTGTTACCTATCAAATAACCTCATATCTAGTTTTGTACAATTACTAAGAAAAAAAATATAAACAGTTTTTTGTCCAATGAAATGTAGCCATTTTTAAGATACGAAGTTGAGGCAGTAAGGCATACATTTAATTTTACCCTTAGGTATCAATCATGAAATTCCTCTTTATTCTTCATTCTCAAAATACGAAAGATAATTATTATAGCTTGAAGAGAACCACTTATTATCTCCCAAAAATATTGTTTTTAGATTATTAGACTCACTAGCTAGATACTAATACTATTATAGGAACGCTAGCAAACTGGCCATGGCCGCAAATAATAATTTAGGAATTTTACGTCGTAAGAAAATACAAATCAAAAGGACAAGGAGAACCCATCGCTTCTTCTGTAGTTCTAATTTTAAATCATTCATTATTTTCTTCTTTCAATAGTGTGGTCACGGACCACGGTAGCCATGTTAGTGGGAGACATCGTCGAGTGAGCCGACGCTGGCGGGGCGGGAGTCGTCCCACGCGCCGCTGAAGTACCACTCCTTGTATGTGCTCTTGATAAGGTTCCTTAGCTCCTCCATGTGCTCAGGACCGCTGGTCTCTGCGACTACCTTCACCTGAAATGAGAACGTTGAACATTGAAGAGGTTGCTTATGACAATCAATAAACTGCATACTTTTAGTTAATATTTCACCTATTTTATCTGGTAAATATTGGCGCCAATAGGGAAAGTTTCATAAGTACTTCATAATATGCCACTGCTGGTTTCAACATTGATTTGAGAGAGGATGTTAACATAAATAAATTTTAATTTAGATTAATAAATCTCAAAAGTACTCACGCGAACGCTGAATATATCCCCGTAGACCCAGGCGCGCTCCTGAATGATATCCTTAATGGAGACGCCAATTGACGCGATGAGCTTACACAGCTCAGCGATGCCGCCGGGCCGGTCGCTCACCGTCACCTTGAACTTCACCAGCCGGTCCTCCGCCGCCAGCCCTCGCTCCAGACACCGGCCCAGGATCGTCGTGTCGATGTTACCGCCCGAGAGGATGCATACCACCCTACGAAAAGCGCACGGATGTTAGAAGCAAACGCTCAAAGCAGCAAGCTAAATTGAGCTGCCAGTATGATGACATGTAACAGACAAGACAATAGATAAGAGCCAAGAATAGGTTATATTTTATTAATGAGGAAGTCCATGATAGATGAGTCTTGTGTTTTTACATGAATTACAATTAAACTAGTCTGTCCTAGACAACAACCAGTAATGGATAATTATGATTTAACGATATTTTTACTGCTGCATAAATCGGAACAAATTAACATTTAGTAATAAACGACAAATGGCTAAGGTCAGTTGTGATAAAGTGCGTTAGCACGTTAACCCGTCAGCAGTCAGCTGTTCATCCTGCGAACGTCGCGGCGTGAAAGGGAATCGTTAATTATCACGTGATTATATGATATCTGCTATACTTTGTGAACCCTTGGTGATTATGATTAAGTTGTTGACGAGATCTTGGCTTCAAAATTTTCCAGATAAAGTTCCAGACAAATGTATCCAATGCGTAATTGTTTGTATTGTTGATTCTTGGTGGAAATTCATGTTCAACATTAATAAAACTCACTTATTACTTGCACTATATATATTGGAATATAGTGGACACAAGTAACAAGTGAGTTTTATTAATGTTGAAGTGTATCTAAAAATGACTGGATACAAAGTGCTAAACAGTTCTATCAGTTACAGAACAATCGATTTTCGTATGCTAAAATGACCAGCTATCGTTTTAACCTAACTTAAACCTAAACGTCTAAGGCGCGTTATTATAATCAGCGCTTAATACCAAGAACACGATAAAAAAAATTGAGATGCTTTTTTCATTCTCAAAGGTCTTTTTCTGAATCTAAACGCGGTATTAGTCTAGTCATAGTTAGTCTTAAATATTAAGCGCTGACTATAATTATGGGCCTAAAAATGTTTCTTGTTGTTACTTTTTCCCCCTCAGCTCGGGCAGCATGTCGGCCATGATGGCGGCGACGGCGACCGCCCCTCCTCCCTCCACCACGTACTTCTCCTGCTCCGCCAGTAGCAGGATCGCCCGCGCTATCCAGTCCTCGTTCACAGCGATCTGCCACATTGAACTTTGTACCATAGGGGAAATTAACAAAGAGCCAGTTGACGGACCTACGTCAAGGGATTTGTACTATATTGACCGTGAGTATAGCTAGGTGGCGCTGTACAAATTCCATATAAAATCGTATGTAAACGAGAAACGTGTTCACGATCGAATGTCTTGCATGGAATTTATATATTTTGACCAAATGACGTATTTTTTATCCGCAATCTGGCTTCGTTTCAGCTTCCCAGATTGTGTTCAGTACCTACTCAAATATAGCTATTACGGAGTATTAGTAATCAGTTTACCTCTTTAGTAATCAGCTGTATCATATGTGTGACTTAAAATATTTTGTTTTTGTTCTCGCGTTCAGTTGTACGTGCAGCACCTAATGTACGTAAATAGATAACATCGTCGTATGTTATGATGTTGCATCAGATGTCAGACATAATAGATGAACTACGACCTGTCTGATTAATTGTATCTAAATAAAAATGTAGGCCAGAGAAAACTTCTAATCTATACGTTAAACTCCATGAACAGCCGTAAAAAAGATATAAAAGCTTGCAGTTTCGTGTAAAAATGTTTAGCAGAGCGTGGTTACAATCCACGGACCTCTGGGTTATGGGCCCAAAACGCTTCCACTGCGCCACTCTACTCATGCCCCGACTGGTCAAATATATTTTTCTGTGCATGGTTCGTTTGGAAAACCAGTGCATTTATCAAATTACCTTATAAACATAGTATTCCTGGAATTCGTTTCATAATACATAGCACGCGCGCGGTTCTTGTCCGATGCAAGTTGCATGCTATGTTGCTCCCGCAACTATTTGGTTTTGTTTATTTTAAAAACAGTAGATTTACCATTTTATCGACGATCTTGTCAATAGTTGCGAAGGCGTTGTATCCGACAGTGGGCACGGCCAGGCCGTCGGCAAGCGTGGACCGAATCTCCACGCTGGTCGGCTCCATGTTGTTCACGGCTGTCGTCATACTCGGACACTTCTCTGTCTCTACACCCTGAGGAATTCTTAGAGTCTAGAATTTTTTGTCGTGATGGTTTTGATAAAAATCATATAATAAAACTCACTTGTTACACTGTTTCCACTATATTTACTATTATTTGTAATTTAAAATAATTTTATAAAGAATACACGATCGTTTTCGAAATACATCATCATCAACACCTGCCCCCTGATTCACGATGCAGTTCCTCGCGGATCCGTTCCTGATTTCGAAAACTTCTGTTTGCCAGGAGTTTCCGTGAGAACGTTTCCGTTTCCGCGCGGAATAGCATTGTAAATCAGGGGGCTGATGATGAAGTATTTCGAAACCGGTCGTGTATTGCTTATAAAATTGTTATAAATTATAAATACAGTAAATATAATGGAGACAGTGCAAGTAACAAGGGAGTTTTAGTAATGTTGAACTTGAATTTCCACCATGAACCAACAATACAATCAATTACGTATAGAAATCATATAGCCTAGTGAGAATTGGCAATACACTTCCTAAAAAAAATATTTATCAATATTATTTAGAACTAATTAGTACTTGGGGTACTTTAGTCTTTGGATTGGCATTTGTGTGTTTTAGATTGTGATGCGTACTCTTTGATTTATAAATATCGCAAAACTGTAGTGACCAACAAACTTAACCCTAAATATCTTCGGAAATAAAATACTTACATAGTACATAATATAACTGTGATTTGTAAAATACTGAAAATTCAGAGGTGTTGCCTTTCACTTACATAAATGAGAACGTGTGGCTTGAGATGTTTGATAGCTGTGGCGACGCCCGCGAGCAGGCCTCCGCCCCCCACCGGCACCAGAACGGCGTCCACATCAGGCACCTGCTCCAGGATCTCCAGCCCTACCGTACCCTGACCGGCCATTATGTGCGGGTGGTCATAGCTGGATGAGAAGTTTCATGTGTATTATGGACAGTTTTTTTTTCGTCAATCGTTTTCATTGTGATCGTGGAGTTCCAAAACTACGGCTTCTACATTAAGTGTTGTTTTTTTTTTGTAATGCCTACTGATAGTGTTTCAACAAGGAATAACTTAGAATGTGACTGTGATCAGCTTGCAGCAAAATTAAGAATCAAATAGCTCTCAAGAATCATTTGGTGAAATTATGACGGGCAGATGAGACACTTTTATATATGAGTACACAAACAATTCTTACTATTCATACGTACACCCATCATTAAAAACATTATCAACAGTAAGTACATACCCGTTTATATACGTAAGGTTCTTTTCTTTCGCCAGCTTCATCGCGTGATATTTAGCTTCCTTCATGTCGGGTCCATGGATGACCACTTTAGCGCCGAAGGACCGACACTTTTGGATCTTCATGATCGGCGCCACGTTCGGCATCACCACTGTAGTAGGAATGTTCAACCCTCGCGCGTGGTAGCTCAGCGCCTGCGAGTGGTTTCCCAGAGACGCGGATATCACTCCACGAGCTCTGTTTTCAGGTGACAGCAAAAGGAGAGCATTCCTCGCACCCCTCTCCTTGAAACTAAAATGTTACCGCATTATAAACTATTCAAATTTAATGTTGTTACTGCATCCAAGAATAAATTGATTGAACATTTTCAGGTAATTGATTGGAAAATGAGAAACGCGGAAGATCGATTTTACCTGCCAGTATGTTGCAAGAAATCATTTTTCAAATATATCTCCATTCCAAACGTGGACGACATGTGCGATTTCTGAAATAATATTTTGAGATGAGATCCATTATCTAAGCAAGCAATAATAAAAAGCAAAATTAGACGATGTAACGCAAGTTGAAAATATTACCACGCATGGCGTTTTCACAATCCCACTTTGTATCCTGTAGGCTGCGGCGGAGACATCCTCGAAACTAATCTTCTGGGGGTTCTCCTTGTCGCACATGGGGTCGAACTCCACCGCCTGAAGCACCATTTTGTTTGTAAGTGTTGTACGATTAAATCTCTCACATAACGCCTTCCAGCGGTCCGCTTTTAACGGACCATCTCATTTATATTGAAGCTTAACGAGCACAGTTGCGGCTGGTTAATACCGATAATGCTATCATACTAATAGGGCTAAAGGTTACCAGACGAATGGTCTTGATCTGTCGCTCGTAACTCAAATTAGGTAATTTGCCCCCAGTTCAATTTTGCGTATTTTATCATAATGTTAGTAAAATTAAACGTGTATTCCTCTGGCAACGACTTTACGTGCGGATTAATTCTTGTAGGATTATATTTATAAATAAATTACTTACTGGGGATATGTTTTCGTAACGCTCCATATCAACCGTGCTTATAGATTACAAGTTTCGTACTGAGTTTGAACATTTTAGGCATTCGCTCAATATTCGTACTTACACTGCTGGTAGTTACTCGTTACTGGGTCATGTCTCCGGGACCGGCTTTGATCAATTCTGGTTGTTGCACACGACTCAGATTGCTATAATCTATAATCTATATATATAAAAGAAAGTCGTGTTAGTTACACCACTTATAACTTAAAAACGGCAGAACAGATTTGGATGAAAATTGGTAGGAAGGTAGCTTAGAGCCAGGAAACGGACATAGGATACTTTTTATCCCGTTCGACAGCGTTCGATTTCTATATATATAAAAGAAAGTCGTGTTAGTGACACCACTTATAATTCAAGAAC
>JAOTAV010010955.1:0-27094 GCA_026546445.1 Cyclargus thomasi | reverse complement strand
CCATCGTTCATTTTAACACCAATTACAGTTTTAAAGTCGTAATATCTTTTGATTGAAATAAAATAAAAAGTAAAGTTTAGCAATTGAAACAATCTTGCTCAATAAATAGTCTATTTGGATAAGGATAAGTATTTGACGATAATATGATCAATAAACATAGGTTAATAATTTTAATTACTTTTATTATATGGAAAAGTGGTTACAATGGCTAAAATATAAATATTTGGTTAATACTATCCCAGACTTTTTTGTAGGCATTATTGAGTTCTACAACTTTTCTATATGAGTCAACCATACATCTCTAGCCATTTAGGCAGCGTTCGCGAGAATCGTTAACGTATGGCAGTTTTTTCGACGACTTACTCCACAATTTTCACGAAAAATCCTATATATTTTCCGGGATAAAATATATATAGTTTCGGAAGAATCCCTCTAAGTAATGGTAAAAGAAATTTTGAATCGCTCTTGTAGTTTTTGAGCCTATTCAATATAAAAAAAATACAAAGGAGAAAACCTTTATAATACTAGTATAGACATGAAGGCAAATCAACTGAGATCGTGCTGATCGTAGGCCAACCTTCTTAATCAAAAGTTTTTAACACACATATAATAAATATTAGGAACACAGATATATTATATTAAGCCAGGCAGTGCACAACATTTCTCTCTCATCATCTTATCCCATGCTGAGATGAACTTGGGTCGTATTCTCATGCATTCGCCACTTCTTAAATAATTAGTTGTATTGATCTTACTCAGAGTACTTTCAAAAAAAAATATTGTTGAATAATGTTGAATAAAAAAAGTAGGTACAAACTGTACTTCGATTGAGTTAAGACGTTAAAAGTTACTCAAATATACTTTTTCAGACTCCCTTCCGCCAGCCGAGCAGCTGAAGACGGTAAAAGCCCTGATAGCGGCCGGCATCAGCCAGGGCTACATCAAGCCGGATTACAAGCTGGTGGGACACAGGCAGGTGAGGGATACGGCTTGTCCAGGCCAGGCCCTGTTTGACGAGATCAAGACATGGCCACACTACTCCACATATCCCGCCTCGCCTGATGATCTCGTCGATATGAAGCTGGTTAAACCTGCTTCGTAGATCCTCTATATATTGTTGGTAATCTATTACTCATCGTAGATTGCATAAGTTTTGACTTAGCTTGCTATGCCACCTTAGATGTGCTATCAGAAAAATTAATCATAGACTGATCTCCCCCTGATTCACGATACGATTCCGCGCGGAATCGTTCCCGCTTTCGAATACTTCTGTTAAAAGTGCCAGGAGTTTCCGTGAGAACGTTTCCGTTTCCGCGCGGAATCGCATTGTGAATCAGGGGGCTGGTGCAAAATGATTAAATAATGCAGGCCAACGTCATCTAGAAATTTTACACAAACAATGAACAAAGTACAAGTAGGTATTCTTGCCATCTCAGTACTAACGAGTCAGAAAATGATCAAAAGATTTTGAAATTGCTGTTTTCATTCATAAAAAGACGTTTATTAATGAAAACAGCTTATCATTTTTTTATTGTGCTCTTAAGTGTCAAGCGTTGACCGATAATACGGGCCTCGAGACTTTACTCGAGGCTGGTGAAAGATGCTCTAATTTTTCACAACCCTCGAGTAAAGTATCGAGTAGTCTCGAGTAGCATTAATCATATGATTAAACTTTCAAGTAACTTGCTTGTGAAATTGACAAAAGATACTTGTTAGTTTTACGTGCCAATTAACTTTGCTTGACAAGTAACCACACAATACTTAGAGATTATGAAAGAGGTCCTTAGTCAGCTTTCCTTAGTGTGTATGAAATAACACGTGTTCAAGTGAGTTGGTAATTCGCTCAAGATTGGCGGTATGGTTTACTAACCGTCAAAATGTCATTTCTATACAAAACGCGATTGTCAACAAAGTGTTCTGTCGTCACTTTGATGTTGACACTCGCGATTTGTATAGACAGAAGGTTAATAACCCATACCGCCAATCTTGAGCAAATGTATAATAGGCTTCATAAAATTGTTGTAGCACCACTTTTAAAATATACATAAAGATTAACTAGATCCATGGAGTTTGTTATAGTTACCACTGCTTACAGATATTTGTTTGACAGATTATGTATGGAGAATCTGTCAAAAAAGTTGTGGATAGCCTAACGGAAACTTTAACAGTAAGCGGTGAAACAGGCCCTAAATAATTATATAAATTAATAATATAATAACCAATTTTTTGTAAGGCTGTAAATAGTTAATATTTATTTGTATTTTTATTCTAATTTATATTTATTGTCCCTAAGTTAAAAATAGGTTATGAAAAACGAAATAAGTAAAAAATAAAGGTTCAAATGTACTTGTGTGGTTTTTGTTTTTCTATTCATTCGCTTTGAAAAATATATTGTGACGAAAAACCAATATTATTAGCCTGTTGTCAGTTGTTTTATAACTGATTATACAGATGCACGGATACATTTACTTACTGTATAGAATACACAGGTCTACAATGATTTTGGTGCCGCTATAAATAAAACTGATTTCAAGTATATTCGGTACCCTGATAAAAACGTGATACTTACTTTTTTATTGCTACGTATAGTTTTCGAGTTTTCATTTATTAAAGAACAAAAGAATATTTAATTCAAAACAGTTAAATACATTTAATTAAGCATTGTATTTCACAGGTTAGAAGCCTTTCTTTTTAGATTTTCTCCGATGGATGTCTTCAGGACATTCCCGTGTAATACTCCAACAGTAATCTGCCATAATATGCTCATCCCAGCGGCCTTGGTATCTATCTTCCATCACCTTTAAATCTTGATGACAACGTTCTCCTTGTTCTTCGCTATACGCTTCAAGATTTTCAGGAAACTTGTCTAAATGATTGTCCAGATAGTGTACTTTTATGCTCATATTACATCCAAGACTTTTAAAGCTAATTAAGAGGTTTTGAACTAACTCTTTGTAATTTTCGGCCTTCTGATTTCCTAAGAAATTTTTTACAACAGCAACAAAAGATTTCCAAGCCTCTGCTTCCAAATAATTCAATGAAATCATTGTCTTTTATTAAAAGTCTTATCTGTGGGTCATCAAAAATACCAGCTTTTAGTTTTTCATTACTTAAACTAGGAAATCGATTGATACAAACCTGAACGAAGCTTCACAATTTTGACAGCTTCACACGACATATTGTAGACTAATTAACCAAAATATAACCTAGAATTAGCGCCACCAAACAACATTACACTGGTACACCTAACATAATACTGAAAGTAATTGTACCAATGATTTTCTCCGCATATTTTCTAGTTTGTGATAGTACAGTTTAGGAATTTATCGTATTTGTAAGATCCTACTTATAACTGCATTTGTATATTTATGTTGCAAATAAACTTATTATTATTATATATAGTATATAGTTTAATGCTAACAAAACCTACCTGTTGGTACAGAATACATACTAGTATGATTACTACTGGTACTAACTGGTACAAAAAATTGGTGTTAATGTGTGTTGTACACATTAACACCAATTTTTTTTGCACCAAAACATCAAATTATAATTATTCCCTATTATTAGGTTAAAATAAAAAACATATATACGGTCGAATTGAGAAACCTCCTCCTTTTTTGGAAGTCGGTTAGAAAGACATATTATTTGGATGTACAGGTATTTTTACCATCTCAGTGAAACGAAATTACAAAAGTGATTTTGTAGATAAAGATATTATTCTAAAACAACAGAATAAATAATAGTTGTCTAAACGCAGACCTGTGGAAAAAATCTTATTCACCTGCTATACTGTAATCAACGATAATGCCACATATATATTATTATGATAATAATAGGTTCATATAATGTTTCAAGGGACTTTTCAAATCAAAGTCATACTGTACATGTAAACATTTATTTAAAAACAAATTTTATATAATCAATTCTTTTGAAACATACTACATTTGACACGTTTTATGTGTTTTCAACACTCGAGCTTTGCTTCTGGACGTAGGCATGTCAGGTGAGGGAGAGAATCACATAAGCGTAGATCGATCACTAATTACATATTAATAGTTACTTTTGAAACATACTTGTTAATGTCTGACGATGACGACGACGATGACACACGAGCACGATCGTTTAGAGTCACATCAGTTCGCTGATATTCGTCTATATTCGCATTTGATCGGCCAATTGACTAAGTACTCTAGTTTGTCCATAACATCTGTACCGCACCCTACTGGGACGAAACGGGGTCGGGTAAGAATACTACCGCTGCCGCGCTGTCAGCGTTAACGGCTAACAGCGTAGCGCGGCCGGTAATCGTGGTAACCCTTCCCCACTCATACCCAAGATACCCCCGAGTCAAGCATACCCCCGATTATGTGGACGCTTGCACGGTGACCGTGTAGAATAACGAACCACCAACATCGGCGATAACTTAGAGTCTGCATAAGACTGAACTCAGCTCAAATTAGTCTTGTGTAGTTCGTGAAGGAACTAGTTCGGAAGAGCGATCTTATGAACGAACTGAGCGAACTAGTTCGCAGGCCCGTCACTCCTTAGTTCGTGCCATTCTCGGTTCGTGCTTTTGATTGCGCTCGGTGCGGCGTTATTGTTAAATTCACCGTTCACCATTCAACGCGCCTAACCGCCAACCTAAATAAATTGTTGAGTTACGCAAGCTTGAAGCTCGCTTGCTTGTCTTGCTCCTTGCCAAGTCAATCTTTCGTGACTTGAAGTAGTGAACGAACGAACTAAAAGCCGCGAACTAAAAAGAGCGCTCCCGGTCGTGAACTATAATGCGCATGACTAGACCAAACTGTTAAGTGTTAAGGCCGGTTCGGCCGGACAAAAAGCTACTTTATGACATAGACTACATGTTTTATTTTACTCTACGCCTTTAATGACGGCGACGACATTGACGATAGAGCAATAAATAAAACAAAACGTATAGCCTAGATCATAAAGTTGCATTCGGGTCGAAATATTATTGTTCTCGGTATTGGTGGATAAACGGCGATATACATGGTAACTGATCGGCGTCCGATTTTTTCTGATCAAAATTTCTAATACTGTGCGGCCCATACCCGATGCCCTACTCACAAATGGCACATTCATATCTCGACTCGACGGAAGGCTGCCGTCCTATTCTAGCAACGTCATTTCACGTTAGTTGATTATGATAACATGCGATCGACTATGAATATTTGAATGGACCGTTTGAGAGTAGAGCGCCTGGTGCCTGCTGCCATGACAACATAATGTATTTTGCAAGTTACAAACTAATTAACACAATCATAATTTAACGCTGTTAAGCATTTGTGTGTTATCCCAGAAAATCTGATTTTGAGTTATAAATGCAGTATTAATCCTTAGAATTTAAAGAATATTACTGCATCCATAACTCCAATAACACACAAATGCCTAACAGTGTCTATTTGTTAGATATTATTATATTTGATAGATATTCTTTTATTATATATTTATGGTGTAACAAAAGTAAGTGATATTAATACTTCAGGGTTTGTAAGTGTTCCGTACACAGAGTTCACTGTGAAAGTAGCAGATCTGAAATCAATTTTTTTTTTTGTGATTTGTATGGGCCAACTTATGTCACTGGGGCGCTGTACAAGGAACACATACGAGTACAAACCTTAAAATATTGTCACTTACTTTTGTTACACACTGTATATCATACTTTTTGAACTACTAAAGTTAGAAGTTTCATTTTTGCAAGAACAACAGTATGTGAGAGATTAGGATAGAGGATGTTAGTTGATTTACTAAATAACTGTTATACTAAATAACTGTTATTATTAATGGCTATCGGAAGTATATGGATGCAATATAATGGAGCCTTTTTTACCAGCTCAGAATCATTAATACCATGTAACAAGTAAGTTTCAAAATGTAAAACGTTGGTACTACACGACTTTAAACTTTTGAACGTATATTTGTACACCCTCCAAAAGTTTGAAGTTGTTTGCAATTCTAGTAACATCAAGTGTAAAAATAAAATGAAAGTTTAAATTTGAAAATAAAACTGAAATATTCGCAACTTGGCATTTTTCATACTTCGCTAGCTTCGTATTCCCTTTATATAATATTATATATTCGAAGTAAAAAAGTTCCGAAAAGCGAAGTCATATTTTTAAATGTTGTAATTGTTAAGTTGAAACTGTAAAGAAAGTAACTTTTTTGAATAATATACTCGAATGTACGAGAAATTTTAAAATAAGTTGGTATCATCGTAAATATACAAGATTACCGTACTAAATTATAGGTACGTTTTAAAACATGAATATTAGTATTATTATTAAACGAATATTCGTAGCTCACACAACATACAAGATAAAATACAAATACTTAACACCAAGTAAATAACTTTTAAAGTAAGTCCTTAACGTTACAAAGTAACAAAATTTTATACAGTTAATCATAAGCAATGGAAGCACTTATGAAATAAAGCATGAAAAAGTATAATTTAATATGCTTGCTGCGGTACATTCAAATATCAAGTATAATATTATTATTAATTTAATTAACTTAACTTATAAATAACAGATTTTAGATATAAATAATCCAACATTATATCTCTAGAGGTACATAACATAGTTACGAAGGTGGTTTTGTACCATACGAAAATTAACATCGTAATGTAATATTTTAGGTCACATAATTAAATTAAGATCGTTCTAAGGGTTGCTTTAGCAGCTTGACAAGCAAGTTTTTTTAATCCTACTTGCCAGTGCCAAATATGTTAGCGTTTATGAGCTTTCCTTGTAGCTTATAAGCTTTATATATCAGTATATTTAAATTGCTCTGAGCATCTTTTAGTTATATAAGGGTGTATCGCAAATTAAGTAGACACGCAGGTATTTCACGTGTCGATTAAATATGTTACTAGGCCTTATAATGATAGTTATTAGTTACGATTAATATATCTCAAATTGTTGCAAGTCATGACATGAGAGAATCATAAATTTATAAATTATATCATATTTATCAATAGAACTTGCAAATGGCACAAGAAATCTTCATATTTGTATGCAAATTTCATCTATTAAAATATATGAAAACGATGATAACAGAGCGATATTAAGTGCTGGAAAATCTGTTAATAGTAGAAAATATATGATTTTTATATTACTTTTTTTTTAATATATTTTTTTTGTTTCCTGTAAGTATAAAGTATCGTACACGACACGTACGGCTTGGTATACGACGACGTAACAATTAGTAAATATTATAATTATGTTATAATTTCTAATATATACCGTTTTTATGATACCCAATATAATTTGTAGGTTGTATGAGGATAGTAATATTTTCCTAACAGATTACAGCAATCCTTACAAAATACAGACATATAGACAGTAAGAAAATATATAAACGTATTAATATTCTATATTATAATTTACTCCGTTTGATATTACTACTTTGATTTATAATTTATTTACTATAATATATAAACACATATTTACATTCTAAGCTACATATCGAGACCATATATTATGTATATATTGACGAAACTGACTAAACACCGATACGTCTAAATGTTTGCACCAAGTTTTAACAGGAGCTAAAATGTGTAAGAACATCAAATTTTATAAACGTTGTGTGCGAATATTTCCCAAATAGTTGCTGATTTATAATATGGGTACGGCTCATCTACGACGGACCAGCGATAAAAGGATAGGATTACAAATATTCGCTTGTAAGGGTCAATCACGAGCCAATGTGTAAAGGACATAATAATATGCTACACCAAATTGGCACGTTTTCATGTAGGATGAGATTTTGTTAACTATTTTAATGATGGTTAATGGTGTAAGCATTTTAAGACTATTTTATTCGGTTCAATTCAAAAGTAGGATATGAGAGAAAAAAATGCTTAAATCGTGCTGGTATAAAATTTTTAGTAATTGACCATAAGGATGGATATGGCTGTATTTTACTGTATTAGATTTATAAAAGAACTATTCAGACTAACTTTGATATTTCAGTTTCATATTTTTGTTATATAGAGATTAATAATTCATTTGCAATAAATAATATATATTTTTGTCAGTAAGGTTTTAAGCTAGATTAATAGGGTCATGGTTCTACAATTTACGATTCATTACAACATCATGATAAAAACGATGGGTTTTATATACAAGGCACAGGATATAGGGAAGATAATTTAATTATTTAGACACTGGTTATTATTTTTACTATGTACGAGGTGCGTAAAACTAAATCAGTGTTTTTTTTTTCATAAATTGTGCAAAATATAAATATTCATAATATTATTCGTAGATAAGTTTTGCTTCGTCCATAAAATCACAGTTCAAGTAATAGGCTTATAAAACAGATACTAATGTATTCATTGGTAAAATATTAAAAATAATAAATATGATACATATTTTATCACATAATAATATATTCTGCTCTTCAATATGTAATTTATATTTTTTAAAATCAGAAAATTAAGTTTCTGTTATATTTAGCCTACAAAAAAATATATTTTTGCGTTTATTGGCGATAAACCTTCGAAACGTCCATTTATAAAACTAAAAATAAATCAAAAAATCTACTTAGTGAATGTCAAAATAGTCACAGGAGCTTATCATGTTACTGTTTTAGCATTATTTTTAAATACTTTACATGTAATAACTTTTTTGCACCATAAGTTACAATTTTGAAAATAAACCCAAAGTATGAGACAAATTTTAGATCTATGCAGTCTTGTACATAATAAAGTTTTCGCAAAATAGAATGTGACACACAAACATTATGATAAGTAATACACGAGATGTCAAATGTTATCAAACATTCAATAATAAAATGATAAAATCGTATTGTCCGCGGATAACTGCAATATTTTGTTTCGTTATTTTTCGGTATTAAAAATGAGTCATAATAAATATTTTTGTTGTAAGCGTGTTAATATTACTGGGAATAACCAGTAATATTAACACGCTTAAAATATTTAATGCTATGGCATGGCTTCTCATCTTGGCAACGACCTTTTATACTGCTCAGGCAATCATCTCCTCATTTAAACATTGGGTTAAACTTTGCCAAGTTGCTTGTATACGTGTAAAGACGTCTGAATTAAATTTCTATGCCATGCCAAACTATAAGTTTAATGTGTATTATAGAAAATATTGTTCAAATTTATTCAAAGCACTAAAATACCTTCCTTGTCTTTCGTCAGGAACTAAAAACTTAATATTTATATAAGAATCTATATAATTTCTTTAAATATCCATTCAAGTTACATGAGGAACAACAACATTCAATATAATAAAAACTGCTGCTCTAAGTGTCTATAAACATGTTATAATTTAGTATAATATTACATTACTACTTGAGATTTCACAAGATATAAATAAAATTCTCATCTCGATGATATCTCAGTAATTCGACTAACTTATGACAGTAAGTTTGTGGTGCCCGAATCGATATTTGACCATATTGGTACCATTTAAGTTAGCGCGCCGTTTTTATTTCTAAACGCTTCAACTACATACAAAGTCGTAGTATACAATGAACTGTGTAAGTATTCTACTACATTAACGTTTTCGATTATGACGAATTATTTATTTTCTATTAAAGTTTGCACCTGCAGGACGAGGTCTCTCGCCAGTGATAATACTGCAGCGGCGTCGTGCCGCTCCGCCATTTCTGAAAAAATAATCGTTCAGTTAAAAAAAAATCTCGAGGCTCGTTTTATACTATAGCTTGACTACAAGCGCTATACCTCGCCTTGGGCATGAGCGCGGCGCGGCGGGAAAGGTATACCATGGTTACCGGCCGCGCTACACCGTCAGTTGGCGATAGTATTCTTACCCGTCTCCCGCCCCGTCCCTCGTTTCTAGGGCGCGCTACAGAGGTTGTGGTCAAGCAATACTAACTAGTGACGCTGTATCCAGTACACTCGATAGTAAATAGAAATAACAATCACTTAAATATGCGACAAGACCGTAGTTCGTGTGTTCTTGTTTGTAGTCAGATTTGAAGCACCAAAGTTTTTAACTTAAGAAATTGTC
Organism: Cyclargus thomasi; assembly: GCA_026546445.1. Classification (NCBI taxonomy): domain Eukaryota; kingdom Metazoa; phylum Arthropoda; class Insecta; order Lepidoptera; family Lycaenidae; genus Cyclargus; species Cyclargus thomasi. The sequence goes on along the minus strand of JAOTAV010010955.1, from coordinate 17,069 downwards.
TTGGGAAACCTAATACCCAAACATAATCAAGAATGATTGATGGGTATGAATTATATCACCCCCCAACCTAGACCATCACCTTACCGTTAAAGAACTTGATGATATCAGTGAAGTCCATGGTGTTGGCGAGTATGACGTCGCGGTATGTCTCCAGCAGCGCCAGCGCTATGAACAACACCATGTGCTCCGACGACACGTGACGCGCCGCCCAGATCAGCTCCCACGCCGAAAACACCTGGTGGAATTATTGGTCAGTTTAATCTTACCAAAAAGACTCTCCAATTTGGGGCTGTCTCACCGCTTTCTGATAAGTGCCATATAGGTCATACAGTATACATAACACATCTGTCAGATGAGTACGGAGGATCTGTCAAATAAGTTGCGGATAGCTTATACGGCACTTATCAGGAAGTGGTGAAATTATTAATATTGTAAATCAGATGATGCCCGCAACGCCGCGCCATTGCGTCAAAATTCGTATCCTTAACTAAACTATACTTTTTTTCCGGAGTGCCACAATTACTAAAATGTGGCTTAGAATAATCGATTCAGCGGCTTGTACGTGAAGAAGTCACAAACAAACAGGCACACTTAAGCATTTATAACATGAGTATGGAATTATGGATTGTATTCATAATAATATTTAGATAAATTTGAAGCTGCAAACTTACATCCTGATAGAGTAGTTCCCGCTTGAAGTCCAGCAGGAACCAGCGGTAGCAGAAGTAGAAGTGCGTGTAGTCGCCGTGCGCATGCATCAGCTCGTACAGCTCGCAGTCCAGAATTTGAATTAAGGACCTGAAGAAGAGAAAAAAAAAGTTAGAGCCTGTTCCACCAAATCCTGGTTATTAACTTATTTTACTACATTCGAAAAGCAGATTGCGTCGCGAGGCATTTCATTTGTAGCAATGTGAATTGACCCTTACCGCATATCAGCAAAATGCGCGTCCATGGCCTGTCCTGAGGGGAAGTTGTCCTTGGCACGGTCCATGAGTCGCGAGAAGAGTGCGTGCGCGACCGCCTCCTCGCGCGTGATCACCAGCAGCGGCGCCACCAGGTCGCACATGCCCTGCATGTAGCCCGTCTCCAGGTGCTCCCACACGTAGCTGGAATATCATGGTGTTGATTTCTGTGTAAGGTTCCATAAGAAAAGGGAAAAACCGAACCCTATCACTAAAATTTCAATATGTCCGTCTGTTTGTCCTCAGGCTGTATCTCAAGAATGGTTTTATATTTCAAATGTCTTTTTCCAAAACACAAACAGAACTTCTATGATAATTAAAGGAAGTACGGGAAGTACTTCAGGAAAACAAAATAAAATTTCTTAACTTACGTGCACATGATATTACGTAGTTTATCTAAGTTCTCGTCATTGAAGAAGGGGTAATTTCTGTCGCACCTCTGGACATCTTTTTCAATTCGATGCAAGTTGAGTGCGAAACTTTCCACAAGCTCATTCTGAAATAAATACAAAAAAGTTAAAGGAAACCATTTTGAACCAGACTAATAAAACAAACTGAACCATTTTATCAAAAGTAGTTGAAAAAGGGCCGACCATAACGCCATTTAGCTTTGTTGGCAATCTCTTTTAAAGGACCTTTCTTACCGAGTACACGCCTCCATTAGAGCTAGCAGGAGACGCACAAGCCGAGCGCGCCTCTCGGTTGTCAGGCTCCAGGGCATCAAACGATGCTCCACCCGAGTGAGACTCCTCACGCACTACGCCAAGTGGACTCCTAGCTGGACTCACGTTGGCTGCAAATGGAAGTATGGACAAAATTATTAGGCACATCAATAAATTAGGTACATGTTTATATTGCTTCTCTGCTATTGCGTGTGAAGGTGAGTGTTTCTGTCTGTTCTGTCTTCACGCTGAAACTTTGAGTTCCGGAAGGGGACATAATATCAAGAATGGTTTTAATTCTAAAAAAAATGATTTAAAATTGTATAGATGTTACGACTTACATCTAGTTATATCGTTTGAATATAACTTTGCTATTAAGCCAATATAATTAGGCACTATGGAGTCGGACAATGCTAAAATATTATAGGAATTACCTGTAGTTCCGCCAGACGCAGGCGAACCGCCATACATTGCAAGATCAACCGAAGGATTCGTGACTATTACGCTTGTACACTGCGCTTGCGTTTGGTTTTGATTATCTTCTATAGGACCATTGTCGCTTCCATTAACATTCATATTGGCACTATCTACACTACACAGGGGACCTCGTCCTTCACCTTTCTGGACGATCTCTTCAGCTAGCCTCTTTATTTCGGCTATACTTTCTCTCCTCATGTCAGGATTCTCAACGACACTCCTTATACACAAATCTTTTTCGTCTACTTCACTAAAACTATCTGCGTCCGTGTGATCTTTTTCTTCACTCATATCAGATTTACCGTTGGCTTTGGAATCGTGTTGTTTATCATCATCTAATTCTATATTGTCAACTTCATCTATGCTAGGCGCTCGAGATAACACTGGTTTAACTTCTAATCTTTTAGGTTCCGTTTCACTAGGCTCAGGAGAAACTACAGGTGGATTGTCTGATATGACACTGCAGTCATCTTCAAATACCTGTACAAATAGAAAACCAAAATATATATGTTTTACACTTCATATAATTATATTCCATATATATTTTATATATAATTTTGTACTCTACAATACCTCTGTATTATCATCAACTTCAACTCTCGGTTTTCCTGAGGCTTGGGTAAGCCTTGCGATTGATGCCGCTGTCTGCTCTTTGTCTCTTTGCCGAACTATAGCTTCCACACATAACCACTCTGACATCGTTGTTTCATATTGCCGTCGATATGCTATGTCTTGTTCAGCCCTTTCTTCCGCCGTTGAGCCAAATCTGAAAATACAAGTTCTTTATAATACTTTATATTATAATAAACTGTTTTCTTCATTATCATCATAATTTTTCTCATTGTCATCATAATCATGATAATTTCAAATAACCTAAATACTTACTCATAATAGCCAAGTAGATAGGGCCACACTTCTTTTCTAATATCGTGTTGTACTCCTCCATAATAAACAAGCCTATACACCTCATCCTTGTCACTCACTGCACCCTTCTCATTCATCATAGACCTCCATACTTCGACTGTAAGACCTCCTTGAGCACCATCTACATAAACAAATAAAATTTAGATAGATATAATTCAAAGCGTAGCAGATATTATGGTATATGTAGATTATAGAGTCACCTTTTAATCTACTTATATAATAATATCTGCTAAGCTTTAAATTATATTTATCTGTAAAACAAAATTTCTAGGCAAACAATGCGTCTCCTTTCTTTGTCGTTGCGTCTTATATCTTTATCAGGATTATTATTTGTAGAATTACTGATATGAACTAAATATACGAACCTGTCGGTATAATGTTTGGATGCACTAGCCCGCTGAGATGAGTTCTGACCGTAGATAAGTGTCGGCAATACGCCAGCCAGCCGTAAAACGCGCGGGATATTATCTGTCTTCGCATCGTACTGCACACCAGCTCAATAGATGCCACCTAGAGTAATGACAAAATTTTGATTTAAAGTTCAATATTATTACCATTAAGCCTCCCCTCTCTTGGCTTCTTTAGTTTTACATTGAGTGAGTTCTAAGTACTCAATAAGATACCGGGGGGCAAGACCAAGAGCTCTACATTTTAATGTGTATTTTTTCATTTAGATGTTTTCAATCGGTTTACATATTTCCTGCACCAAGCTCCAGCAAGATCACATAACGACGTTCTCTGACATCGTGGACACACGTGTGCGGGGAGAAAAGGCATGACGTCACAACCCACCCTATACTCTCTTACCTGCTCTACTGGCGGGTGCGCGGCCGGCGTGGTTGGTGCACCGTTAAACGGTGGCGGGGGACAGTCCACCGACATCGTGGAGGAGTCCGACGACGTCGTCGACGTGGACGCTAGAGGGCGACGCGGCGTGCGCGGGGGGGAGGACATCACACGGTCCAGGAGTGAGTTGCGCATCGCCGCTGTAATATTTTGTAAGAGGATGTTTTGTTTGTAAGTTTTCCACTCATAGCAATGATATATGTGATAACATTCAGATTGTACACCGTTACTTTTATGTTCTGTGTCAAACTATAGTCTTAAGCTATCTTTAGTCATATAATGTATTAAATATTCTGTTGGCTCTGTAGGTTTATTTTGTATGTACATGACTGTTAGATGCCAAAATAAGGCAAAAAAAATTTATCATGACAAAATACGGTTCGACGACTATACGCTTAGGTAGCTTGGCAGATCACGATGAACTGATCGCCCTGTAGCAACACCATAAGTTTAAAAAAAATCAAAAAGTAAAAAAAATATTTTTTGGTGGAAATCTGTGCTATTCTAAAGGCTTTTGTGCAAAGCACTCGTATGCAGCTCTCAATAAATAAAAAAAAATTAAGGACTTTTGATTTTTTCATTTGGTACCCGCGCGGGCCACGTGACATTAGGACATTATCAACATTCTCATTTTATACCACGGGAAATTTTGGCGAAATAAAGTATCCTGTAAACTTAGTCAACTCTTATCCAATATACCTATCAAAAATCAAAATATACGTATCAAAACCGGTCCAGTACATTTCAACGTACTTGACAGGACTATTTAACATCCAAACAAACACACTTCGGCGTTAATAACATCGGTACAAAACTACGCGCACAACAGAGTTGCAATTCTGATAGTCAACACAGTTGTGCGAAAAGCCCTATGTAATGATATGTATGTGTACGCATGTGTGGCAGTGACGCGGCAGGCGGCGTCCTAATAAAAAAAGGTTTACTTTTGTATATATTTAAGGTTTAAATAAATACAGAGCTATACCAACCTTCCCTGTCGGCGATAGTGTTATTGACGATGCGGAAAACGTAGTCGCCGGCGGCGTCGTCCCAGTCCGCCTCCTCCTCACCGTTTTCACACAGGCTCGGCATCGGACGCCGACGGAGAGAACGCCGACCGAACACCTGGAATACGGAACATCAATGGTTTTAGGGTTCCGTACCCAATGGGTGAGTAAAAACAGGACCCTATTTCTAAGACTTTTATGTCTGTCCGTCTGTCTGTCTGCAGGGCGGTAATAGCTAGAGTTGATATTTAACAGATCATGTATTTCAGAATAACGTACTTTACTAAAAGCAAAATAAATATTTAGGGAGCTCTCATACAACACATACGTGATTTTTGCATTGATTTTCTTTAGATAGTACATAGATGTCGCTGCTGGTCATCTATATCGCACTATAGCTAGCGTAGATTTTTTAAAGCTTTTAAGATTAAGCTGTTAGCAGGAGACAGGAGTATAATGTTAAAAAATTGTTTGCATTTATTTAATTTTATAACCAAACTTAACAAACCTTGCCGGTACCTCGTTGCGACCACAGCGGAGGGTCTAACTGACCGTGCGGTAGCAGCCCAGTCTCCAGATTACTCAGAAACGACAGTAGATGTCCACCTGAGAATGATCATAGTGTTCATTAATTCAGTGTCGTTAGTAATCAATTATTTGGCTCGTTATCTTTTGACGCGTTATTAATTAAATATATATAATTCACCTCGCAGCCACTTGAAGACGTGTACGGACTTTACAGAGTCGATCTCTACATCAGCGGGAAAATGCATTTGAATTTAAATTGTAAAGGCGGTGTATACCTATGGAGTACACACTCTCTCTTCCTTCACTGTCCCACTGGGACGGATGACCGATATGACTGGCGAGAGATCAGGCGAAGGACTGACTTTTTACATGCTCATCCGATGCATTGATCATCTTACTTGTAAGACAATTTGGTAATCATTCTGCATTGTCCTAACCAAACTTGGAAATAACATATTTCCGAACCCACGACCTCCGAGTCAAGAGCCGAGCTCCTTACCACGAGACCACAGATGCGTTTAAAAAAATAATTAATATGATCGTTGTAACATATTGGTTCTACAAGGTGCTCTTAGCTATATCAGATACGACAGCGCCCGTGTAAATCGCACACCTTGCACTATAGATTAAGCCACCTAAGTTAGGCTTAGAACCGACATAGAGTTTTTTCTGCAGCAAGCTAGAAAAAATGGCAGATTGACAGAGGAAATATATCAGTTTATCCCTACCATCTATCAGCTAAGCTTGCTAGAATACAATACCTTTGGGGAAGTGTATAGGCGGTCGCTGCACGCCGTCCTGGCCGACCAGTATGAGTGCGTCGCTGGCGGGCGCGCGGTGCACGTGTACGTACACAATCTCCCACACGCACACCTGCAGCGACATCGCCCAGTACACGCTGGAATACAATCACATTTAAGCTTCGTACACACTGCTGACCGTGTCTGCGGGGGCGCATCGCATTTTCATACAAAGAGAATACTCGGTGGAAGGAGTCGAACCACAAAATCAGATAGGTGGTAAATGGTACGTTATTATTAGCAATAGAAGAGAGCTTCATGATCACTATAAACGTTTATGGCGTATCCAGATTAGTGGCGCGAAGCATTGTTAACAAGCGTGAACGCGGCCAAAACTTGTGCCATGAATCCATGAATGTGAATAACGTTATTAATGTGGAACCACCATTAAAAAGGCAACCAAAGAATAAAAAAACAGAGGCGACATACCAGTCTATGCATAGCGCGCCCGAACATCGGCGTCTATACACAGTGCAGGGCTGGGCGCTGCACAGAATACAAATGTGCTGGCACGCCGAACTGTGCACTAGGTGGCAGCGATAACTACACACAACATGCTACTACACAATACTATACATAACAACAAATACAATATATACTATTAGCGTTAAAAACATACTACTTCTTTGGTGCACTTGGGTAAAAAGTCATGGAGGGAATACTACTTATTTAGGACTTCTTTCATCACTTTCTTATAAGTGTCGGAAAAACTATCTACAAGTTATTGGACAGATAAAGTATTGAGAATATGTTAGATTGGTATTCACAACCAATCTAACATATTCTTATATACCTAGTCCGACTCTTATCAAAAAGTGGTGAAGGCTCTTAGAGTCATATTTCTACCGGGCCATGATGGATAACTATTATCGCACACCATACACAGCCGTTGCGGACGATCATAGTCGAATATGTTCATTCTCGGTCTCAATCCGTGCACCGATCCATCATGTAATCATTCTTTAATTCGTGAATTCATCATCAGCCAACAACTGTAAGAGTGCCCAAAGTAGTCTCACTTTATATCGCTTTATGTCGAGGAAGACGGTTTTATTTAAAATCAACGGTTTAACGCCAATATAATAGAGATACTGAAACATCAAAATAAACCTTAATTGTTACAGTAAGCAAGTACTACAGTACTACTAAAGCTAAAAAAGAATGGGCACTTTTGTATGGTATACTGCGTCTCCAATTTCCGTTGGATCCAGTTGTGGTAAAACTGGAATAACAGCTTGATTTTAATACCACTGGGGACAAAACTACCCAATCTCCTTTGGTAAACTATGGACAGAGTAATTTCTGAAGTCAAAGTTGGGGGCACATCGCTACAATACCATCGAGCATATAACCAATAGAGAAGTAATGTGAGCCATCCGTGTCCGAAACTTAACAGTGTTTTGGCACCGATAATTTAACCGCCAACAAACTAACGCTCGCACTAAACAGTACGCACCTGTCCGATACTTCCGACCAATCAGAGCGCAGTAACTTTGGGCGGATTTTTTTTAATAACAAAATAATTTTAATAACATTTCCGCTCTATACTCGATATACAATACAAACAAACTAAGCTACAACTTGTTTTTATTATCAAAATTAGGTACACCAAACATATATGTTACACAAAATCGCCTAACTACACATGTAAGACAAAAGTATACCCTTTGTCGATGCCTTCACTCTCCGCAAATCCGTTCATGAGTTGGTTCGGGGTCCACTTGATGACCAGCCCGTTTGGACTCTGGTGTAGACTCAGGTACCCAGGCATGGGCTCCTCAACATCTTTCTGCAAGGGTATGGAATTAAGTTGATCATTAATCTAGGACGAAAACGAAGGCAAGGGTTTTTGTGCTCGCCGCTCACTAATTCGAAGAATGAACAAATTAAGTTTGTTGGTTATTCCTTTACACCCTACGGTAGCCGCCAATCGATTTTTTTAATGATATTAAGGGGGTAAGTGAGCCGACGGGTTACCTGATGAAAAGCAACTACCGTCACCCATGGACACTCACGATATCCGAAAAATCACAAGTGAGTTGCCGGCCTTTATAAGGGAGGGATAAGATATTAGGGGCCACCGGTAAACTCACTCACTGAACGAAACACAGCACAACGCCGTTTCACGTCAGTTTTCTGTGAGGCCGTGGTATCACTCCGGTCGGCCCATTCGTGCCGAAGCATGGTTCTCCCACGGCAAAAATTATTTTTTTGGTATCTAAAAAGACTTAAAGAGTAAGCTACATTTGGTATTGAAAAATCACCAAAAAATTTGCTATTTTTCCGCGATTTTCGAATTCTACGCAAGCGAAGCCACGGGAAAAAGCTTGTTATTAATATAATATTCGTTCCTATTTTTTCGATTTAATAATCCAGACATTTAAAAAATGTCGGCGACAATTGAAAGTCGATTAAAAAAAATCATACCGGCTGCACTCTGACATTGTTTTTCCCGTACAGAAGCGTGGCTCGGGAATTCTGGTGCAAACTCTCCACGTAATCTTTGGCACAACTTGCCACGTTTCCGGACCCTGCGAAAAAAAAACACAAATCTGTATAAATATAACAATTTTCATTGAAATCACAATTATTTATTAATTTTCGAATTATTATGAATACAATAATTTAAAAGAATACAAAACAAATTAATTATGAATGAAATAATATAATTATTATTCATAATATAATAATTATTATGAATGAAGAAGTCCATATATTTTGTTTCTAAGAAATTTTGTTAAAACTTGACCCTTTCTTGGCATTTCAAAATTTAAAGTGTGAGACGTTAAATTTTGAAATGCCGATAGAGAGAAAATATTGTTAGTAATCACGAAAAATATTAATCACGATACTTTTTTATAGGGGAATCCTATCTTCCGAGTGATTCCTTTGCGAATTTGGAAACGATGTTGTGAGCAACATCTTGTGATATATAAAGTCGTGAAACAAGTCTACAAGTGTGCCAATATATTACGTACAGTTATAAGCTCTTTCAATACCCACGTCGTCCTCACGAAGAAGGTCTCATCCCTTTTGTTTTTCTTCACAATTTTGTCAAAGTTTTATCCAGACGTTCAATGTGATTCAGGTCTCTTTTTATGTTATCTTTGGATTAAACCTAAATCTCTTTTTTATTTGAGTTGCAGGTTTACAGTTCCCTCAAGAGTTGAGTGAAGAAATCGTTAAGTGAAATTACTTTATAATGTAGAAGATTCTAGCCGATGACGACCTAAGTTAGAACTAAGTTAATCAAACAACTAGCTTGAAACTATAATTGTATCACACTTAAGACGTGTAGGTATGTATATAAACAACTTTGGATGATTATCCAGCGGTATTTGGTACTGAGTATAATGGCTTTTTATTTTCCCACTTCCTGATAAGTGCCGTAAAGCCTATCCACAATTTATCTCACAAATGAAATATGAAAAACCTGTAAAATAGGTTGTGAATAGCATTTATTACTTAACAGGAAGTAGTGAAACAGGGCCTAAATCTCGTAAAGTTTGTTTTAAATTCATTATCATCAAAAATAAATAAAAAGTCTTGTAATATTTGGTTAGGTAAAGGTACAAAGTTTTGATTTTACGTAAAACTGCTACCTTGCAATGCCACAAAAAGAAAATAAACTCTAAAATTAACTCCCTTATTTATAAAAATATTTAAACCATGCTTCACTAATTAACATTCGCTGTCCCCTTTTTTCGTGTGACGTTTTCAATATTCCATAAAAGGTCTGCGAATGTTGATTAGTTATACACTGCTTAAACATTTTTATGAATAAGGGGGTTAATTTTAGAATCAATTTACTGTTTGTGGCATTGCTACGTAGCAGTTTTACGTAATATCAATTTTTTTCAGCTAACGTTAGCGAAACGTTCAATAAAATAAAAATAAACGATTAATGTTTTTCATAAAACCTTTTTCGACTGATATCGCATTAAAACTCCAAATATCGAAACTGTAATAATCCTTACCGGAGTTGGTAGATCCACTGTCCTCTGACGAGGCGTTAAGACTTCGTCTGAAATTAAGTATCGGTCGTCGCACGGACGGCGGCGTCGTCGTACCCGCAGACATCCTGTGTCGCTGAACCTGGAATTGAGTTTGCAAATATTTAAAATATTTAAAGAATAGTATAGAGTGAGATTTATTTGGATAAGAACCATAGTGGATTATTAAAATAAATATGAAAAACCGACTGCCAATGAGAAAACTAAAAAAATATAAAAAATAAACTTCAATAAACTCAAAAGTATGAAGTAATATTAGTTTAATAACTAGGGCTTTTTTCAAAATTTGGCATTGAGCCATCTACTTTCAAGGAAAAAACTAAAAAAATAATAAAAGTAAACTTAAATAAACTGAAAAGTATAGGGTAAAGTATATGCGACTTCCAAATCATGAAGATTGTGTCCAGAAATAGTTGAGGCTTAGCCAAATTCTGAAAAAATCCCTATTGAGGAACTACTATAATTTAATAGTTTTTAGTTTATTGACGTTTATTTTTATTACTTCTTTAGTTTTTTCCTTGGAATTCAGTTTTTATTTTTTGCTAAAAATAATTAAAATTTTACTCCTTTTAGTTATCCATAGTGAACTTGGCATAATACAAAGTATTCATATGAGTTGGTTATTACTGTATTAAAAATTTCTCAAATCGCAGGAATCGCTAGAATAATAACTGTCTAAATTAATATAATTAACATAGTGCTACAATGCGTTGCGTTCTTAAAACAACGTCGAGACCCTCAAACTTCTATCTATGTGGAATCAGGAGTTCTCTCAGTACCTTCGGAGCCATGGTACTCCTTGGTACCCTTTACTTTTTTGGTAGTATTCCTTGGGATGCCTTTTTGATATCGTAAGGGAAACAAAAATCTCCTTGTTTCCATATGCATTTTGAGGTGTTCAAGGCACATAATGTGATGATGTATGGTGTAACGGGAGTGATGATGATAAATATAATTTGCTTAGTAGTATCTCCTTACAGTTCTTTAAATAACGCCGAAAACCCGAAACTTGTAACTATAAGCAATCCGGAGTTCTCTCAGTACCATCGTTAATCTTGGAAACAAATTTTACTTTTTGGTAGCATTTACTTTGGATGCTTCTAAAAAGCCAAAATCACCATATGTCTCTGTACAAATTTTGAGGAGTTCCCTCGAGTTTTCATGGTTCCCATCATCAGCCACCACCATGGTGAACATAGGACCTATTCGAAACAATACTCTATACAACAAAGAAAAATTTTGAAAATCGGTTCACAAACGGCGGAGCTATGGTTGAACATATATAAAAAAATATCCAGCCGAACATATAACCTATTCGTTTTTGGAAGTCTGTTAAAAATCAAAAAAGCTCTGAATCTACATCAAAATTTTCGCTCCAGTCAACTACAAATTTATGCTGGAGTTAAAAAAAAAAGAATATTGAAGGATCCCTTTTTGAGATTAATAGCAAACTATTTTGTGACTTCGTTGTTACAAGTGTTAGGAGTTTCGAATTTCGCGTACGTGTTCTTTTTAGGAATAGCTATAATGCATAAGCCTTTATAGCCACGAGGACGCCGTAGCGAGCTACAGCTCGACTTTAATAATATAAAACTTAGGTAAAGCTTTGATTTTGAGATTCAGCTCGTAATATTATATGGTTTTATTATAATATTATACTTATGTTAATATCAAATAGTTGACACATACCAATTCGTCAGCCGGTGGGTCCGTCCAAAAGCAGATGGGTGCTTTGGCCTTGGAGTACTCCAGGGCACAGGGTCCCACCAGCAGGGAGCTGAGTATGGACCCGTAGTCAGGATCCGCAACTAGCGCGTCCCTGTCGTAGTAGCGATTCGCGTTGTTCACCAAGTACTCGATTATCTTAGCCAACTGCCTCTCGAATAGAGCGATACGTATCCAGAGATACCTGTGAAAGAGTTTTATAGAGAATATAATATCATTAATCAGTTAATCGGCCAAGTGTAAAGACGTTATACTCATTTTTGCCAAATCGCTTAAATTCAATAAAAGAAGCAGTTCAAAGATTAAAAAAAGCAGTTCAACAACTCTCAAACGTTTCTTTTAAAAATTTAATTTTTAAAAGAAACGTTTAAAATCTTTTACAATAACAAAACTAGCTTCTATAAAGGAAACTGAATTCCAAAACAAAATACCTTTCGATAAAGGTTTCTGATTTGCATGTTGTACGTTCTTTTTGCCTTTGATGTGTTTTACTAAAACAGTGTCCTTTGTGTTTGTCACAGCTCACAGTAGGCGTTTGACATTTAGTTAAAAGGTATCGTAGAAAGGGTTAAAGGCACAAAGAGCAGAAAGTTCGTAGCTTTGATCACGTTCGCGCTCCGAATGAGGGAACTGTACCGAGCATAGTTATATTAAATAGGAGCGCCTATTAATTCTACAAATGTTTCTGATTTAATGGCGCAACAGCTGTCAGCCATAAACTTTTAATTAACAAATAAAACAATATTCCACGAACTTTTGAACGAGTCTATTTATAAACGAAGGAGAGAGGGCAACAATGGGAGCTAGTCAAATCGGTGTCCATTTGTATTTTATTTAAGAAAATGAAAAAAAAATATTATTCTCTAATTTAATAGAAATGTTGATTCTTTTGCAAGCCAATAATATCCAGCGCAACAATCTGATTGTAAGAGATTGTAATTGTAACACGAGATAGAGCCGTGTGGCCGTCATTGTGCAACTTTACGACACCCATAAAACAGGAGAACAACGAATTCGTCTAATGCTTTTATGATACAGAAACTTTCATTACTTTATGACACGAGCACCGTGAAAAAGGAAATTTAATTAAATATTAATTACGCTAAGTTTATTACAGAAGCACAGAGCTGTTAGAAAGTATAGTTTACACCTTTTTAATCGACTTCCAAAAAGGATGAGGTTACATGTTCGACTGTAAATATTTTTCTACCACTCTCAATCTTTAAAAAAACATACTTCAATTCTGTTTAAGATTTTCCGTAGCTTTTAGTGCGGATATAAAAGGTTTCTTAATATTCTACCGGACTCTAGAGATTTATATAAGTGCCATAAAACGGATTGGGGCCATTTTAAGAAGACACTGATCAATTTATTCCTTTCTGAAACTTTTCAATATCTCATCTGGAAACCAGCTAAGGGTTTGTTTCAGTGCTTACAGATAATCTATCCGCAACTTTTTTTGACAGATGTTGTATGGAGAATCTGTCAAAAAAGTTGTGGATAGCCTATAAAAACTTTATCAATAACCGATGAAACTAGCCCTTAATGTCCAAAAATTAAAAATCCTACTACAGGAACTGTTGCAATTCAAACAATTCAATGTTTAAATTCTGCGCCGAAAATCCGCCAATTAGATTTTTTTAGATTTTGATATATCTAGTGCCAATGACACAATAAGTTCTACGAATCTAACGACACCTCTCAAGCCAAAATCCACCAAGCTATTTAGGCTGCAGAACGTGCCAAGTAATTATAACCCTCCTGTCCCCCTTCTGGCGAGTCGGGTAAAACAGCCCTTCATCCTATCTCCTAGCAAAGGCGTTTAATCTTTGACCTATTTGTGGGGCGCCAGCTGCCTTTAGATTATTTGAACTTGAAATTAGACAAACTCTACAGACAGAGTATTTCCGTTTTGAGACTGTGCAGTATGAAACTTCTGTTTATGAAACGTAGCGGCAACGTTTGATGGAAAAAATATTTATTTTTCATTTCCTTTATACCACAGAGTCAGACTAATTATACTATATTATACTAATAGTTTTTCTATGTTCGTACCAAAACGACTCAGTGCCAAGGCAGTTTACACACTGATGATCTATTTTCAAATATCAATGTAGGTGCTATAGAAAAAAGTTTCGGAAGCGTACGTATATTCATTTAGAAAACATCAAAATGGAATAAATTTCACTCCGTACCAGTATCACCGTCCAAAGGTTAAAATACATATGTGGCCCGCTTTTAAATATGAAAATTGTTTCACTTTGAAAGGGTCACCAGTTATGTTAATGAGCAAGTTTTAAGGTGTTTAGTGACTCCGGTGACAAACAAACTTACTAATTAAAGGAAAGGGTGGCGATAGTCCCCAACGTGCTCAAAGCAGCACATAGTTCCACAACTACGGTAGAGGTATTCAATTACCTACACGAGGTGTTCCATAATGTACGTCACACGTAGAGAGGGAGGAGACGTATACTGTAAGCTGGGGTGCGACGAGTGCGCAATCGATCTTAAAACTTGTATTAAAAATGCAATGCACACCTTTTGGGTGACATGGTGAGTCCAGAAGTGGGAAGGGGGTCCAAAGTTTTGTGGCGTCACATTTTAATTTAAAGAAAAAGGTAATCACGATATTTTAAATATTGTGGGTGCTTAGATATTAGCTGTAAAATTAAAAATCAGTGTAACGTACTTTATGGATGATCCCTAATGTTACATCGTAATGTGCTTTTAATTAGGACTACCTCCGTCGTTGGTTTGGGAGAATATGAGCCTTTTAATTAGATCTAAACTTGTGAAATGTAGTTTGAAGTACGATTCGCGCAAATAGAAGCCTAGGAATATGCTAGTTCGTGGCATCAATAGATTCAGTGTACTAATTCTTATGTCGTAAAACGTGTCACGTCCTTTGTAACCGACTTCCAAAAACGAGGAAGTTCTACTACTTTTAAAACCTTATTTACTAAGTTTTTTCATGGTTCCATGTCTATACATAAAACACAATTTAGCAAGCAGAGATGATTGTTCAACGAATCAGAAATGTAAACGCCATAAGAAAAGGAATAATAGGATTCATGTTCTGGCATCTATGTCAATTTATTAATGAAATAATATTTGTGTTTCGATTCGAATTATTTACAAAACACAGTTTAAATGCTATACAGTAGCGTATCCGTTTCCTCAGAAAAATTAAACGTTTATGATTTTTATAAGCTTTTATTTACTTTTACCTGTCCTGTTGTTTGTTGTGTGTTTAATCTTTACGGTTACCTATTGAGTTGAAATTTCGCATGACGATAATGCAATACTATTATGACAATGAGCAGATCTAATGACGAACTGGAGAAATAGGAACTCATCACACAACGTCATTAAGCGACGCGATCCCATTGAGTTTGGGCTCATTTGAGAAAGATGAATTTGATGAGTTCTTTGACACTATAAAATGGCAACCAGAATGATACCGCTAATCCTGAATGAATGCATAATACAGCTGTGTTAATGACACATCAACACTGACTAGGGATATTTTGAAAATTGTTGATGAAAGACTATTGTGTAAACCTTTTTGGATGATTCTAAATTTGAATTTCAAAAAATAAATAAAACAAAAGATTTACTTCGTATTACTGAAGGGAAGTCCGAAAGTTTCGTTTGTCTTCAGTAAACTCGGGTATTTCTTTATATCAAATTAAAGTTTTATAACAAGTTATCGTTTAATTTCAAGTTTAACACATTGAGTATATTATGCAGCGGCGCCATTCAACAAGAGAAGAAATGCTAAGAGCAATAGACGTGCTCCCAGCAGGGACTACTCAAAGGAGTATTGCTGAGGAGACTGGCACAAGACAAAACGTGTTGACTAGGTTATGATCACGCTCTGGAGTATTCAGGGTGGCGGCGTGAGGATGCTGTCATCCTAGAACGAGACCCAGAGTGAATCGTGATGCACAGTGCGTTCCGTGAATCGCGAACCCAGTAAAGGAGGGCCGATAATACGCCCACAAAAAAAAATGGTCTGGCGGAAGTCGGAAAGCTGCCGATGGAGCTATGGAAGGTGAATCGTGCCCGTAACTTCGACTTAGGCGGCGAGCGGAACGCCGCAGAGTTTAAGTGGTGTTTAAGTGGGACTCGGCCGCAGCGAGTCCCACATATCCGCAGTGGGAGTCCCCGAGCCCTTGATGATTATAATGATTATACTAATGTACTACTGTTGAAATGGCTGTTAGACATCTAAGCGGACACATGACCACTCAACGACAAGATCAGTTTTTGAAAGTTTCTGCGAAAAGAGAACCAATTACTTTTGACGACCTATGTGGCTCAGTTGGTAAGCGCGTTGGTAGCTTAAGCCGGGGGTGGTAGGTTTGAATCCCGCCGACGGATCTAAAGTTTTTCAATGTTCCTGGGTCTTGGATGTTATAATATGCGTATCATATAATAAAATATATGATATACATATTATAACATCGTATGTGTATATGATGTTTATATATGTGTATCATATAATAAAAATCATAAATATATGTACGAGTATAATATTAAAGTATTAAATATAATTCCGTTGTCTGGTACCTGTAAGACAAGTCACTCGCGCACTTACCACGGGGTCAGACTGACGTGGTGTGAAGAGTCTATAGATATTATTATTATTATTAATTAAGGGTACGATATTGGTCAAATGCTCCAGTCAAAAAACCAGTTGCTTGTAAGTGACCAAACTGTAAGGAAAAGTGCTCATAGAGTTTCATTCCCGCAGGCCGCTTCATACGCAAGCATCACGGTGAGGAAATCGTGGATGACCTCTAGAGTGAGCTTGTTTAAATTTGCTCTGGGAAATAACCAGTAGTCTGTAGTGCCCTTTAACAATGAGTCCCGGTTCGGTTTTCATCTCAATACACGTAGAGTAAGTGTTTGGCAACATGGAGCATAGAACCAAAATAGCGGAAACGTTAT
This sequence comes from Cyclargus thomasi, assembly GCA_026546445.1. Taxonomy (NCBI): domain Eukaryota; kingdom Metazoa; phylum Arthropoda; class Insecta; order Lepidoptera; family Lycaenidae; genus Cyclargus; species Cyclargus thomasi. The sequence continues at coordinate 172 of JAOTAV010010955.1, read as the reverse complement.
TAGTTTTATTCGAAAAAAAAATCCGCCCAAAGCCACTGCGCTCTGGTCGGAAGTATCGGAGTACGTACACACAGGTCTCTTATTGGTCAGTACTGTTTTAGTGCGAGCGTTAGTTGGTTGGCGGTTAATTTATCAGTGTCAAAACACTGATAAGTTTCGGACACGGATGGCT